>JAPMUY010008953.1:62500-70000 GCA_026901105.3 Galaxias olidus
TGAGTGTGTCAGTGCAGTCCCTTGTTGGCCCCTGGGTTTGCCCCTGGGTGGACAGGTTCTCCCCTGTGGGGCCACTGTCCGAGTCTGAAACTTGTCTTTCTGACAGCAGCATCTAACACGTGGAATACAGAAGGACTGTAATATAATAGATGCACCAAGTTTGAGAGTAGTTTGATAATGCAGGAATCAACACACATCCAGTCCACACCTACCACTCACACACAGCGTCAAACCCACCTTGTCCAGCTCCAGTTTCCTCTGTATGATGGGAGAGGGGGACCCCTGGACCTCCTCACTGTTGTTGGCCTGAGAGCCCACCTCCTGTAGCACCTTCAACACAAACAGCAACAGCAACAAAGTTGTTGCAAAATGGCTCCCTTTGAGACTTTTCTTCATTTCCTTCGCCCCAAACACACAGCCTCTGCCACAAACACACATCCTCTGCCCCAAACACAGCCTCTGCCCCAAACACACAGCCTCTGCCCCAAACACATAGCCTCTGCCCCAAACACACAGCCTCTGCCCCAAACACAGCCTCTGCCCCAAACACACAGCCTCTGCCCCAAACACAGCCTCTGCCCCAAACACAGCCTCTGCCCAAACACACACAAACACAGCCTCTGCCCCAAACACACAGCCTCTGCCCCAAACACAGCCTCTGGCCTCTGCCCCAAACACACAGCCTCTGCCCCAAACACATAGCCTCTGCCCCAAACACACAGCCTCTGCCCCAAACACATAGCCTCTGCCCCAAACACACAGCCTCTGCCCCAAACACAGCCTCTGCCCCAAACACACAGCCTCTGTCCCAAACACAGCCTCTGCCCCAAAACACAGCCTCTGCCCCAAACACACAGCCTGTGCCCCAAACACAGCCTCTGGCCTCTGCCCCAAACACACAGCCTCTGCCCCAAACACAGCCTCTGCCCCAAACACACAGCCTCTGCTAAGGGTCCCTTGAGCCAGTTCCATCCCTTAGCCCTGGCGGGTGGAGGGTGCCCTAACCCCTGGTACCTTAAGCCAGCGCTGGGCCTGCTCCTTGCTCTGCACGGCCAGCACCAGAGCCTCTCCTCCGGGCAGAGAGAAGCGCAGCTCGTGCCTCTTCCTCCGTCCCTCCTTGGGGACATAGATTACATTGCACAGACCAAGGGGCAGCTCCATGTACGGACTGGTGTCCTTGATGCTCTTATAGCACTGCAGGGGGTGGAGAGAGAGAGGAGATGGAGGAGTGGATGAAGGGACAGAGAAAGAGAGAAAGAGAGAGAGAAATATGTGGAGGTAGACAGAGTGAGACAGAAAGATACCCCAGACAGAAGTGAGTGCTAAAGTAAATATAACGCTGCATATTGACTCACCCTAATCCTATCAATAGTAAAGTAAATCTAATGCTAGTCCTAACCCTAGCCCTATCAATGGTAAAGTAAATCTAATGCTAATCCTAACCCTAACCCTATCAGTGTTAAAATATACTAACCCTAACCCTATCTAGTCCTAACCCTAGCCCTATCAATGGTAAAGTAAATCTAATGCTAATCCTAACCCTAACCCTATCAGTGTTAAAATATAATGCTAACCCTAACCCTATCAGTGTTGATGTAAATGTAATGCTAACCCTATCAGTGTTAAGATAAATGTAATGCCAACCCTAACCCTATCAGTGTTAAGGTAAATGTAATGCTAACCCGAACCCTAACCCTATCAATGGTAAAGTAAATCTTATGCTAATCCTAACCCTAACCCTATCAGTGTTAAAATATTATGCTAACCCTAAACCTATCAGTGTTAAGGTAAATGAAATGCTAACCCTATCAGTGTTAAGGCAAATGTAATGCTAACCCTAACCCTATCAGTGTTAAGGTAAATGTAATGCTAACCCTATCAGTGTTAAGGTAAATCTAATGCTAACCCTTCAGTCTTAAGGTACATCTAATGATAACCCTAACCCTATCAGTGTTAAGGTAAATGTAATCCTGACCCTATCAATAGTAAAGTAATTCTAATGCTAACCCTAACCCTAACCCAATTAATGTTAAAGTAAATCTAATGCTAACCCTAACCCTAACCCTATCAGTGTTAAAATATAATGTAAATGAAATGCTAACCCTATCAGTGTTAAGGGAAATCTAATGCTAACACTATCAGTGTTAACGTAAATCTAAAGCTAACCCTAACCCTATCAGTGTTAAGGTAAATGTAATGCTAACCCAATCTGCGTTAAGGTTAATCTAATGCTAACCCTGTCCCTATCAGTGTTAAGGTCAATCTAATGGTAACCCTATCAGTGTTAAGGTAAATCTAATGCTAACTCTAACCCTATCAGTGTTAAGGTAAATGTAATGCTAACCCTATCAGTGTTAAGGTCAATCTAACGCTAACCCTCTCAGTGTTAAGGTAAATCTAATGCTAACTCTAACCCTATCAGTGTTAAGGTAACTCTAATGCTAACCCTAACCCTAACAGTGGGCAGGCTTGACTGGATACCTGGAGTTTGTTGTCACGGACGACCGCTAGTTGCTTGCTCCATTGGCCAAAGCGTTTCTTGCGCAGCAGGAAGGCACAGATATGGCAGTCTCTCATTGGTCCCTCAGTGTTCTCCTCAGTGTTCTCCTCAGCTGCCCATCTGCGCTGCTGGCCCCGCCCCTCCTCGTCTTCCTCGTACGACTCATAGGAGCTGCTAAGAGCATCAGAGTCGTTGTCTGGATGTGTGTGTGTGTGTGTGTGTGTGTGTGTGTGTGTATCAATGTGTGTGTTGGTTTGTCATGTTTTATCAGTGTGTGTGTGTGTGTGTGTGTGTGTGTGTTTGTGTTTGTCAGGTTGTATCGGTGTGTGTTTGTGTTTGTCATGTTGTGTGTGTGTGTGTGTGTGTGTGTGTGTGTGTGTGTGTGTGTGTGTGTGTGTGTGTGTGTGTGTGTGTGTGTGTGTGTGTGTGTGTGTGTGTGTGTGTGTGTGTGTGTGTGATGTTGTGTGGATGTGACAGGAAGAGGTAGAATATTACTTCATGGTTTTGTACAGTAATAACTTTTCTAACATGTGACAGGAAGAGCTGTAATATTACAACTCCTCACTTTAACTTGTTTGTTTGAAGAGCATAATGTTTGCAGTTCAACTGGTCCCCTGAGCACCTTCCTCATATTAATTGTATAATAAGTTATAGAGGAAATGAGAAAGAGGAGGAAAGTGAGAGATCTGAGAGATGCTTGTCAGGGGCTAGGTCCCTACTCCCTGCTAACCAATCTAAGGACAGCCACCTGATGGGGTTCAGCACCCTGAACAGCCACCTGAAGGGGTTCAGCACTTTGGACAGCTACCTGATGGGGTTCAGCACCATGGACAGCCACCTGAAGGGGTTCAGCACCCTGAACAGCCACCTGAAGGGGTTCAGCACTTTGGACAGCTACCTGATGGGGTTCAGCACCATGGACAGCCACCTGAGGAGGGTCAGCCAGATGGACAGCCACCTGAAGGGGTTCAGCACCATGGACAGCTACCTGATGGGGTTCAGCACCATGGACAGCTACTTGAGGGGGTTCAGCCCTTTGGACAGCCACCTGGAGGGGGTTCAGTCTCATGGACAGCTACCTGAGGGGGTTCAGCACCATGGACAGCCACCTGAAGGGGTTCAGCACCATGGACAGTCACCTGAGGGGGTTCAGCCCCATGGACAGCCACCTGAAGGGGTTCAGTCTCATGGAGAGCTACCTGAGGGGGTTCAGCACCATGGACAGCCACCTGAAGGGGTTCAGCACCATGGACAGTCACCTGAGGGGGTTCAGCCCCATGGACAGCCACCTGAGGGGGTTCAGCACTATGGACAGCCACCTGAAGGGGTTCAGCCCCAAGGACAAGTCTTGGAGGGGCTGCTCCTCATCAGGCTCATCATTCATTATTATGTGTCATTGTTTCCACCTGTGTTGCTGTGTTTCTATTGGTCCCCTTGTGTTCCTTTGTCCTCATTTAAAGCCCCTGCCTTGGTTCTAGTCTTTGCCACCATTGTGCTTTGTTGTACCTGTTCTGGGTTACCTTTAGTAACGACAAGCGTTGCTTTTCCAAGCATTCTCGTTTCCTGTTTATTTCTTGTATGGGTTTAGTTCTAGTCTTTTTATTGTTACTCTTAGTTTGGTCTGCGTTTGGATCCTTTTCCAGACTCGTGACAATGATCTCCTGAGAGAGATGTTCTTTATAGAGAGATGTTCACCTGAGATGTGCTCCTCAGATAGAGAGACCGAGAGAGAGAGATGTTCTCCTGAGCGAGAGAAAGAGATAGAGAGAAAGAGGTGTTCTTCTGAGAGATATATGTTCTCCTCAGAGAGAGAGAGAGAGAGAGAAAGAGAGAGAGATGTTCTCCTCAGAGAGCGAAAGAGATGCTCTCCTAAGAGAGACAGAGATGTTCTCCTGTGAGAGATGTTCTTCTGAGAGAGACAGAGATGTTCTCCTGTGAGAGATGTTCTCCTGAGAGAGATGTTCTGCTGTGATGTTCTCCTGTGCAATGTTTTCCTATGAGATGTTTTCCTATGAGAGAGAGATGTTATCCTGAGAGAGAGGTTCTCCTGTGCGAGACATTATTCTTGAGAGATGTTCTCCTGTGAGAGATGTTCTGCTGAGAGAGATGTTCTCCTGTGAGAGATGTTTTCCTTTGAGAGAGATGTTCTCTATAAGAGATGTTTTCCTATGAGAAAGAGATGTTATCCTGAGAGAGAGACGCTTCTCCTGTGAGAGAGAGATGTTATCCTTTGCGATAGAGATGTTCTCTTGTGAGAGATGTTTTCCTGTGAGATGTTCTCCTGAGAGAGACAGATGTTCTCTTGTGAGAGATGTTTTCCTGTGAGATGTTCTCCTGAGAGAGACAGATGTTCTCTTGTGAGAGATGTTTTCCTGTGAGATGTTCTCCTGAGAGAGACAGATGTTCTCTTGTGAGGGATGTTTTCCTGTGAGAAGTTCTCCTGAGAGATTTTATCCTAGGAGAACAGACTGAGGTTAGGTTCAGTGTCAGACCAGGGTACTCACAGGTGCTTCTGGGTGGGCCATTTACTCTGGTGCTTGGGTAGTTGTTATCTGCATCCTCATAGTAGGCATCCTCTACCGAATTACTGGAACCTGAGCACAGGAGCGAACACTCATATTCATATTTTAATACTTTTTCTTTAATTACTAATCTTCTTTCTGCACCTGCATCTAACACACCAAAATACAAAACAAAAACGGATTTTTACATATAAGCATACATTTGAAGACACACGCATATTGCACAACATTCTATTTTAATTATAAAAATGTGTCCATGTTACCAAGGCAACAGAACAATGCAACCCGAGAAAATAGAATAACGGTAATAAAAATACACTGAGTTGGTATAGCTGTGTAAATAGCTACCCTATGTATAGCTGTGTAAACTATGTATAGCTGTGTAAGGTATGTAAACTGTGTATAGCTCTGTATTCTATGTAAACTATGTATAGCTGTGAATGGTGTAAACTAAGTATAGTTGCTTATATTGTAAACTATGTATAGCTGTGTATTCTATGTAAACTATGTATAGCTGTGAATGGTGTAAACTATGTATAGCTGTGAATGTTGTAAACTACATATAGCTGTGTATGGTATGTGTAGCTGTGTATGGTATGTGTAGCTGTGTATAGTGTAAACTATGTATAGCTCTGTGTTCTATGTAAACTATGTATAGCTGTGTATTCTATGTAAACTATGTATAGCTCTGTATTCTATGTAAACTATGTATAGCTCTGTATCCTATGTAAACTATGCATAGCTCTGTATTCTATGTAAACTATGTATAGCTCTGTGTTCTATGTAAACTATGTATAGCTTTGTGTTCTATGTAAACTATGTATAGCTCTGTATTCTATGTAAACTATGCATAGCTCTGTATTCTATGTAAACTATGTATAGCTCTGTATTCTATGTAAACTATGTATAGCTAAGTATTCTATGTAAACTATGTATAGCTGTGTATTCTATGTAAACTATGTATAGCTAAGTATTCTATGTAAACTATGTATAGCTCTGTATTCTATGTAAACTATGTATAGCTGTGTATGGTGTGTAAACTATGTATAGCTGTGTATGGTGTGTAAACTATGTATAGCTGTGTATGTTATGTATAGCTTTGTATGTTATGTAAAGCTGTGTATGGTATGTAAACTATGTATATCTGTGTATGGTATGTAAACTATGTATATCTGTGTATGATATGTAAACTATAGTTGTGTACGGTAGGGTTAGGGTTAGCTGTTTATGAACTGGAAGGTTATTGAAAGAAAGCTGTTACTTACTGTGCGTTGCCGTGGTGATGTACTGAGGAGAGGAGCCAGGGTCCAGAGGGACCGCCTCTTCGTAGTAGTCATCAGGAATGGGCGTGGTCGGCAAGGGAGGGGGTGTGTCTATAAGAACCTATGGACCAATTATAGATCAAGTTGACAAGGAAACACACGAACATTGTACAGCAGTAAAAGTAGATCTACGAATGGAATTCAGTGTCATGCAAACATTCTGAATATAATAAATAAAACAGCATGTTAGGATCAGTCCTTGTCTACATGAAAGCGTATTTATGAGCCTATAAACATTGCTAGAATGTTAGGGATCGATAGTCGGACCGATTATTGAAGGGTCAGGGTTAGGGGTTAAGGGGCCAGATAGTCTGACTGATTAATGAAGAGTTAGGGTCAGGGTCAGGGTTAAGGGTAAGGGGTAAGGGGTTAAGGGGTCACATAGTCTGACCGATTAATGAAGGGTTAGGGCTAGGGTCAGGGTCAGGGTTAAGGGTTAAGGGTTTGGAGTTAGAGGGGCAGATAGTCAGACCGATTCTTGAAGTTTGTTGTCCTGCTCCTTCTGTTGCTCGGGAGACGTACTGAGCACGTGCAGATCGCAGTCTGGAGAGAGACAACAAGTTAATGAAATAAACAGTGCTGTAAAAATAAACGTTCCTTATTTCCCTAACCCTAACCCTGTATGTATGTCTATAAACCCTAATCCTAACCCTAACCCAGTATGTATGTCTATAAACCCTAACCCTAACCCTAACCCAGTATGTGTGTCTGTCAACCCTAACCCCTGAATGTGTGTCTGCATACCCTAACCCTAACCCTAACCCCTGTATGTATGTCTATAAACCCTAACCCTAACCCTAACCCCTGAATGTGTGTCTGAATACCCTAACCCTAACCCTAACCCTGTATGTATGTCTATAAACCCTAATCCTAACCCTAACCCAGTATGTATGTCTGTAAACCCTAACCCCTGTATGTATGTCAATAAACCCTAACCCTAACCCTGTATGTATGTCTGTAAACCCTAACCCTAACCCAACATGATGTGCTTATTTATTTTATGTTTTATAAACTTAGAACAATCACTTACCAAACCCCTCAAAGAGAGACTCCACAAAACTGGTGCCGTTGCCATAGAGACTGCTGTTGACATAGAGGGCTGAGCCATTGACTGTGGGTCAAAGAACAGAGTTAGAAAAGGCCATGTCCCTCTCTC
>JAPMUY010008953.1:75000-76663 GCA_026901105.3 Galaxias olidus
TTAAAATCAGTGTTATGTGTTATATTATGTTATAGCCATATGGAGAACCAAGCTGTTAAACCACATAGTCATTGCCCCCGTTTAAAAAGTGACACTATAGGCCGGGCCCAGAACGTGTTGAGCTGCGTGTTTCCTTCCTGATGGCGTCACGTGCATCCTTTCTATCACCGAAAGGAAGAACAGAGAAACGAAGAGGAGAGGGAGGAAGAGGAGAGGGAGGAAGAGGAGAGGAAGGAAGAGGAGAGAAATTAAGAGAAGAGGGAGGAAGAACTTAGGAAGGAAGAGGAGAGGGAGGAAGAGGAGAGGGAGGAAGAGTCACAGGAAAATGGAGAGGAAGAGAACGACAAAGAGAATTGTAGTAAGAGTCGAGGTCAAGGGTCAAGACAATGATGCAGGCACTGTGTGTGTTTGTGCATGTCTGTGTTTGTGTACGTGTGCGTTTTTTGTGTGCGTGTGTGCATTTGTGCACGCATGTGTTTGTGTGCATGTATGTGTTTGTGTATGTGTGTTTGTGTATGTCTGTTTGTGCATGTGTGTGTATTTGTGCACATATGTGTGCGTTTGTTCACGCATGTGTGTTTGTGTATGTGTGAGTGTTTTTGTTTGTGTGTGTGTGTGTGTGTGTGTGTGTGTGTGTGTGTCCAAGTGGCAATCAGAGGGAGTCTGCCAAACAGGATACTACATATATATATATATATATATACTGTATATATGTATATATATATATATATGTATATATATATATATATGTATGTAATGGATAGAAACATATTAACAAATAGAAGAGGTGTCATATGTATATTTATATGTCATAGAAACAGCACATCCCTTATAGACACTGTAAGAGAATGCCCATCAAACCCACTCAGTGAGAAAGAGGTCTACTCTATATAAGTCTGTTTAAATGGCCGTCAAACCCATTCAGTGAGAAGGAGGTCTACTCTCTATATAAGTCTGTTTAAATGGCCATCAAACCCACTGAGTGAGAAAAAGGTCTATAAGGCTGTTTAAATGGTCATTAAACCCACTCAGTGAGAAGGAGGTCTACTCTATATAAGTCTGTTTAATCGATTACAGCTGTCCACAGTTGATTCGCCTTAAATCGTCTACAATACATGGCTCAGATGTTGGTAAAAGCCAAATATTGATTTGAATGTCTTTTCTGACAGTTATTTGACCATGTGAGATTGAGAGAAAAAGGGAGAGAGAAACAGATAGAGCGAGAGCGAGAGAGAGAGAGAGACACGCGGGGTTGGGGGGGGGGGGGGGGGCTCTGAGGTCCCTTCTCCTTCAGCGTCACATCTTACAGCGCAACAAAATGATATGTGCATCACATTGCGTCATTCTACTTCGCGAACCGGTATAGGAGTAGGGAACTGACATCATTGTGTTTTTCCTTTGCTACCTGTAACCTACTTTGGTGACTCGCATTAATCCCTTTTGCAAAAACTATCAAGGTGTAACTCCTGCACATCCCACTAACAAAACATATTTGTGGTTACTTATTTTTATCTGACCGAAAAAGAAAAAAGTTACTTACTGTTGTGATTGCTGGTATCCATGCGTATCGTCTATCCGTTTGCGGGAGGGCAGTACATTCCAGTTCAGATTTGTTGAATTAGCCTATAATCCTCGTAAGACTCACGCGAGGACACGCACCAAC
>JAPMUY010008955.1:0-12500 GCA_026901105.3 Galaxias olidus
AGTTCTTACCAACCATATTACCCAGAGTTCCTAAGTACATCAGACGAGATCTTATCCAGCACTTGTCTTGACGAGCGCAATACATTTTTGTTGTTGTATTTGTTTGTGTAATTTGTTAATCTTCGAAATGTATAGCCTACGTTAGCCATTCCAGAATTTTGGGGTAAACAACATAAGTGTTGCATGGTTTGATAACATACCATTACCATTACTACTCTGCTGTGGCCTGTTCATTGTCTGATTTAAATACATACGCCAGTATGATAAATTGCGTTCAATGCCTTTAATCAAATCTGAATATTTCCATGTTCAACCATTGCACTTATAGCCGAACCCCCACAATTAAAACTCAGACGTCTATGTAGGATGTAAAGTAACATATTTATCAAGGAATCTAGAACGTCCAGAATCCAGAAGAGGCTTTGAAAATCCAAAAACAATACTTTGAATTACAGTGCATGGCCTAAATTAGAATGAAATACATAGATGCATTAGGGATTGCAGTCAATTTACTTTAATGTATGCCTAAGTGTAGAAAGATTTTTTTTTAAATAAAGTTCTGTTTCTTATGCACAGGTCTGGCCTCCTAACATTTGTCATATGTTTTAAAACAAATCAATACATTCAAAATAACACCTTTCTTAGATGGCCTACTCTGGTGAATAAAAACGCTGTTTTATTGGCCTTAAACATCATGTGAACAAGCTTGGGAAATGTAGGTAAACAAAACATGATTGTTAGTTACTTCAGTAAGGTAGAACTAATATGGATGTCCCTTGACAGAAGGAGGGGGTGAATGAGATAGGCCAGTTGTAAGGTTTTATGTAGTCAACATCAATAAATAAAATGACACACTTGACAGGAGACTCGAAGGATAAGCACAGTTCCATAATCAAAAGCTGGCTGTCTTTTGAAAAGATTAGTACTTTTAAAGATCTCAAACTATTATCTGCAACAAATAGGCCTAACTCTATTAACACTGTGAGGTGGATGGAAAGAATCAGCCGCTGTTGGTCAACACAGTCCCCTCTGACGTGAAGGCTACTTTTACTGTAAAAGAGAGAGAGAGAGAGTGAAATAAAGATATTAATTCTATTCGTCAATAATAATTTTACACTGCGCATTGCTTTCTCAAACAGGAGCTGTTTATGAAATGTCTTCGAATTACTGTCCTACAACCAAAAAATAATATTTTACCAAAAAAAATACATTTCAGACTAAATTCAGATTACTAATGAAATGAGTGCAGATCATGGCTTTAAATTACAAAATATCTCCGTTGATCGCCGCTCGCATATACTGGCATATGCCACTGCAGAACTCAGTCGCCGCCGACCATCGGTCACATATACTGGCAAATGCCGCGACACAACTCAGTCATTGGATCGGTTCGCAGCCGAGTGTGAAGCGGCTGGGATGAGGATCAGCACCTCCAAATCTGAGGCCATGGTTCTCAGCAGGAAACCGATGGATTGTCTACTCCAGGTAGGGAATGAGTCTTTACCCCAAGTGAAGGAGTTCAAGTATCTCGGGGTCTTGTTCTCGAGTGAGGGTAAAATGGAACGAGAGATGGGCCGGAGGTGGAGCAGCGGGTGCGGTGTTGCTGTCGCTTTATCGCACCGTTGTGACGAAGAGAGAGCTGAGCCAGAAGGCAAAGCTCTCAATCTACCGGTCTATCTTCATTCCTACTCTCACCTATGGTCATGAAGGGTGGGTCATGACCGAAAGAACGAGATCGCGGATACAAGCGGCGGAAATGAGTTTCCTCCGGAGAGAAATGAGTTTCTCACCCTTAGGGATAGGGTGAGAAGTTCAGCCATTCGTGAGGGACTCGGAGTAGAGCCGCTGCTTCTTTGCGTAGAAAGGAGCCAGTTGAGGTGGTTCGGGCATCTAGTAAGGATGCCACCTGGCCGCCTCCCTAGGGAGGTGTTCCAGGCACGTCCAGCTGGGCGGAGGCCGCGGGGCAGACCTAGGACCAGGTGGAGGGATTATATCTCCACACTGGCCTGGGAACGCCTTGGAATCCCCCAGTCAGAGCTGGTTAATGTGGCCCGGGAAAGGGAAGTTTGGGATGCCCTGCTTGAACTGCTACCTCCGCGACCCGACCCCGGACAAAGCGGATGACGATGATGATGATGATGATGAACTCAGTCGCCGCCGACCATCAGTCACATATACTGGCAAATGCCGCGACACAACTCAGTCGCCGCCTACCATCGGTCACATATACTGGCAAATGCCGTGACACAACTCAGTCGCCGCCGACCATCGGTCACACATACTGGCATATGCCGCGGCACAACTCGCTGCCGACCACCGGTCACATATACTGGCATATGCGCGACACAACTCAGTCGCCGCCGACCGTCAGTCACAGCTTTTAATGGCATATGCTGCGGCAGAAGTCACTCGCCGCCGACTGTTCTAGTGGCTGGCGGTCGCATATACTGGCTTATGCCAGCAAAAATCCCAGTCCGCTGGTTGTGACACCAAAATGAACATATATTAAAAATAAATTGGCAGTGATCAAGCAGAAATTTATAATTTTAATTAAATATATCACCGTAGCTTATAACAACAAAAATCGTTTTGGTTGATTATTTTTAGCTTTCTATTTTTAAAAAGCAAGATATCACTACCAGAATATAACAAAAAAAATTAAGATCCAAAGGATGGAATATAGAAAATATACTGTCGCAGGCGAGCCGCGAACACACCTCCAAAACATAATCTGGTGCGCTGTATCTTGCTCTTGCACTAATGACTATGTTTGAGGTAGCGTGTTCGCGGCTCGCCTGCGACAGTATATTTTCGATATTTTGGATATGAATTTTTTGTTATGTTCATTGCTATGCTTGCTTTCTTGCTACTTTACATGAACTAACAAACAGGGTGCTGCGGTCCACACGTAGGACCACTTGGTGCAAGTGATAGGCTGCTTTAAAAAAGACAAAGCTAAACAACCTGTTAGAACATGGCTATGGAGAGGTTCGCATAGGCCTATATAACTATATAACTAGAAAACTAAAAGGAAAAACGGATCATATCTAATGTTTATACGACGAGCGGGGCTCCTTCAGCTCCCTTTGATAGCGCAGTAGGCCTATATTAGATGCAAAAAAGCTGCATTTTCAGTTAACAACAATGTTGCCGAGACACTTAGTCTCAGCGAGAGGCCAGACAACAATCTTGACATAGGCTAACAGACACGGACATAGCTCTATTCAAATAGGATAGCAACCAAGTCAACATACATTGTAATATCACATCCCCTTATAAAACCAACACTAGGCTATATACATAACTAGCCTATGGTTATTAAGGAACAAACGTATGCGAAATACAACCGCAGTTCACTTGAGCTAGCTTATTTAGGTCCGTAAAAGGCAAACGGAAAACGGATAGCCACAACAATTAACACTATTACCATTAGGGCCTAACTGTTGTCTTACCTTCTTCTTTAACTAGCTAACGTTAACTAGTTCAGTAGAAATTATTGTGATAAACCGTTTACGAGTTTTCTCTGACACTAAGCACTGGCTCATTACATATTATAATGTGTATTTGAAGGACCACGCCCTAATGTTAACATGCCACTGGCAAGTCAGTAGACAGCGACCAGTGGTCGCATCTAGGTCGGTTTCAAGCGGCATGCCGTGGACATGCCGCGACATGGTCGATGGTCGTTCTGACACCCCCGGCGTCTCTCAAAAATTGCTCATTCTCCGCGGAGTCCATGTGTCCCATCAGTTATTCAGCACCATGGTCAGCGCACAGCTATCAGCAGGTTGAATACCGCCATCTGGTGGACATTGACGTACACTGAATGAGGAGTAGGTACCCAAAGTTGAAAGCAATAAGCATGAGGCTGCCTGGCTAAACCCTAACCCTCTTACTCTGGTATGGACACATTTTTCAAATAATATCAGTATATTTGATGTGAAAGGATAAGAACTCCAATGATGTGTCTACACAGAATAATTTAGATTATTTTCATAATATGTTGGGTTTGTTTAATTTCAGTTTTTGTGTTGTGCATCCGGTAAAAAAATTGAAAACTTGACCATGCATAAGAGTACAGAAACGGGTATAATCATCAGTCAATCAATTTCCCCCATTACTACTACCTGCTATACTCCACATTATCTAAATCAATGGATTAAATATCATAATATTCCCCACTATGGTTATTCTGACCTTGAATGTGCACTGTTGCCTTGGAGCCTGTAAACATACAAACATAAAATTATTCTAATACTAATAACTACCTTTCCCATGATTTATGCACTACAAAATAATGTAACTATACATATCCTAACGCAGAATGTGGTGCTTACCTTTTGATGAATTGAAGGGTTGAACCTGCCTCCTCCAAGTACTCCATGTTGAGGATAGAGTAGCACTAAAACAAGACAGCCGTAAAGTGTGCTGGGATGTCAGACTGAACACAGTCACTTTGTTGCACCCAGAATGGAATCTCCTGAAAAACGTACGTAAATATGCTGCTTTGTAGCTCATAGCAAAGTTCAGTCTAGGGTCCAATACAAAAAGGAAACTCATGTAAATTATGATAATAAAAAAAACTTTACATAACAAATCTCCCACATTACCGTGGTTACATAAAACTAAACTGTAGTTATGTCATTAATCAAGTTAATTCTTTTCACAATAAAGAATTACTATGTAGTGTATGAAGTATATCAACATTGAAGACATGAAAGTAGCCAAATATGAAAGAATATCTCATGTACATTCTTTATGAGACTTGAAAATGCTTGGCATGCTTTCGGGGAGAGTAGATGATTGGCGTCATCCATTGTAAAAACTACCACCATTTCATTTAAATCTTGAAGCTGAATAAGGTAATATGTTTTCTTAGTAGTTAATATATTACCCTAACTTTAACATTTAGTTTGGAGTTAACCAGAATTATAACTAAGAGCCAAAGCTACATCCATACACATTGCCTCTTGAGAATGAGGGCAGAAGACCTAGAGGAGAAAGTTAATGTCAGAGCTGTTAGAAATGTGGAGTTGCTACTCTACACATATTCAAGTAGTGTCAAAATAGAAAAAGTTTCCCAAAACAATGTTTGCAAAACAGACAACGTAAATTGAAGCCCACTAATGCCATGGCCAATAAGACATACAATAATCAATTTTCATATTCTAAAGCGTAAAAGCTGCAGAATGAGTTAGCAATAGAGAAAAGCAGCAGAACAATATCTAAAGCAAGAAAACGTGTGGTGGGTTTTGCTTTCAGCAGGCACACAGACAGCTACATTACATGGTCAGGACTTTGGGTTTGACTGTTCTTGGTCTGACCTCTCGCTGGAGTTTCCTGTCACCGGCTCCCTCGCCACAACAAGGTGACAGCCAACGAGGGAGAAAAACTTGAGCCATTTAGCCAAGGGGTCGGAGGTTAAAGCCGGAGACTTTCACTTTAATGTTCCCCCGTGTCACACAAATAAAAGTCATCACACTCGAGGAAGATTTAAATACACTTTAGGCGCTCCATATTTGGACTTTTCTATGTCAGCCTCACCCTCAATGACGTACCCTACCGATTTCCAATTCCTGGTTTATTCGATCAATCTACTCATTCATACATTGTTACCAATGGATCTTAGGTTTAAGTAAAACTAATATACACTGGGGAACAAAGTGAGACACTCCACATGAAGGTTACATCTATTGAGTACTGATTTACCTATTGGAGCATTAAAAAATAATCAGTTATCACTTTATTCCACTAGATGGCAGTATTGTTAGCAATAAGACCGAGGTGATAGTTTCTGGATGCAACAGCAAATGCGTGTCATAACATTTAAGTGTCTTAACATTTACAAGAGGTGACAGGATTCAGAGGGTCCCTCAGTTTGTTTATTCCCTGAAAATATAGATCCAGACTCCATATTGCATACTCCCGCACCTACTCCCAAAAATTACTCAGACTACCATCAAAGCTGATGCAAGCCATAGAGTTCAACAAGCAGACCTCATTCCTTTGAGACCTCAGACCTCAATGATCTGTTGTTTCAAAATGCGTTCTGATTAATAAAGGGAAACAGCCATGACCAATCACAGCTATGGGTGAGCTTTGGGGTTCCCTGGGCCCTGAGCCCCGACACAACTGACAGTTTCCCTTTATTTAATATACTGTAGGCTATTGCACCAACACAATCAGCTGTAGATTCATCCTAATGTTTGACAATGTTACGCTACACGCACCTTCTTCTTGTTGTGATTCCTTATAATGAAAAGAAGTAGAATTTAAGTATGCGGTTCCGAACATTCCCCTAGTGTCACCAAGCTCAGTTCCTAATTTAGGGATGGGCACGATTATTCGAATATTCGGTTATTCGAAATGATGTGGGTATTCGAATATAGCTACAGTTATTTATTTATATTTTTGGCTAAAGTTAATTTAAATATTATTCATTAGCGATTTTGATTACATACTGTTTATAACGTGTACACCAGTAGCATTGAAATATGTAAAAAGTAGAAAGAAAAAGCACAATTTCAATGCATTAGATACATTTTCCCTGCTTTCCACACGAGTAGTTTAAACTTGCAGGCAGGCGCCAACTGAAGGCACGAGAGCGCTCTATGCTAGTGCGCTGGATCACCGATACCAACACATGCGCTTTATAGCGCTGACTCTCCGCTTAGAGATCAAAGAAAATCTGTCCAAATGTGTCAGAGTAAGAAATGTTCAGAAATTAGAAAAGGAATATGTTTATTTAGCGGAAGGCCAGATCACGGAAGCCATTCGGGCTACATTACAAGTGCGCTATAGCAAAAAAAAAAAAAAAAAAAAATATTTTAATAATATAATCTTTTAATTTCGGTTATCGATTAACCAAAAATATTTTTGATAGAATTTTCTAATAGTGATATGGCCTAAAATGCCCATCCCTAAGTCCATCTCCCAGTGACGAACAAAAGCCTGTTGAACCACTGAAGTCCGCCATGATGGATTTTCCAGTTCAGAATTTTTTGAAAAACAGTTAAACCTCAGATTTTGGTGACCTGGTCGACCTATTTGCACCAAACTCTCCGATATAAGCCAACTCAGTTAACAGAGGTAATGGCTTATCACAAGTGGGTTTATAACTCGGACAAACTCAGTCCAATCCTAATGAAACTTGGTACACTGCCTCTAGGGGCTTAATTTATCATATTACCAAGCCATTTTCAGATATGACTTTTGGGGGTACTACAAATGCCACATATTGATATCTTATAATGTGAAGACACTTTATACATATGTTCTAGGGTAAAGAGTAAATCAACAACGACAAGAAGATTGTGACTGAGCCAATGGTTGACCCTGGTCACCCATTGATCGCATGACTTGGGGTATGGCTTGGACCCGTAAAATGCTACTTGCAGCTTTAATTTATGTTTGAAACAGTTTTGACAGGAAAACAATACTCCTCCTCAACCCACAAGAAAAAGCTCTACACAAACATGTTTAGTAATTTTATCCACCTTTATCGTTTTTTTTTTTACAGAAGAGCATGTGTACATTGGATAAGTATGTATAATAATAAACATTCTCTCAACAAGAGTTTTTTCAAATACAGCAACACCATCGCCATAAGGGATGATAGAGTAGGAATCAATCATTTACATAATGAAACATTACTATATATACAGCTTAATAAATACATGTTCTGTAAACAGACAAACAAAAAATAAACAGGTAAGGTTGTCTGGTGAGGAAAATAAAAATAAAATAAAGATCGAAACATGGCACCAGAAATTAAATAATACAAAATAGCATTATTATTCAATAATAACAATAGTAAAATCAGTATTACTTTCAAAAGCCACGTTCAAGTCATGTCTTCGTAGGGATGTTCTTAACTTAAATCTGGGCGGGGGGAAAGCATTTTGTTCTTCCGGTATATAGTCCTATCACACGGACCGTGCACACATCTGGAAAGGCAAGGGAAAAGAGCAGGGTGGAGGGGGTTTCTGGATGTGTGCTGAGGCACTATCGCTACTTCACTCGCTAGCGGTACAATCGCTAACACTATTTCCGTTCTATGGAATTAGACAGGTCATCCCAGTAGACCAACACCAGATCTCTCTCATGCAAACCTACGAGGGGCACAACGGACAGGGGCAATGCCCCCCACCTCCCACCCCTTACACTCCTTCCTTCTCAACCTTTGCACGCAAATGCCTATCCCCATTCCAGAACTACAAAAGACTACTAAACTGAACTTTACAAAGTTCACAAAACTTGTTTTTCGCTACAGGTTGTGTGTTCTACAGTGCTGTCTTACTCAGGAGAGTGAGTCAGAAAAACAAAGACAGAAACCATGAAAAATCTGCCCCAATAACACTCATGGACGCGCAAATAATGCATTAGAATGTGCTCCTAAAGCGCAGACACTTGATAAATGTAATTTTCACAACCAATGTTTTTTTAAAGCATAAGGGTATTTTCTAATGTACGTTAACGCATTCGCATGGGATTACAACTCACACACACAGAAACACACAGCTTTTAGAAAGTGTCACCTAATTAATAAATAAAGAATCATCAAACCAACATATATAGAAACCCTTAATGGACAAAGAGAGTCACGTGACCAAGGGGTGATGTGTTGCCTTGTGCAAGTTAAGCGGAAAAGATAAAGGAAGCGTTTGGCAAAAAAAATTATAATATAAGAAAAAAGGGGTTAAAATGGCAGCATAAAATGTTATATCGTTCTCCTGGAGAAAATTATTATGAATATTTCTAATTATCTATCTGTCAGAGGTGTGGGGAAAAAATCAGACAGTGTTACTGTTTCAGTTGGTGGCCTTGTATCATCACAGCATGGGTAGCTGTACATGGGCTTGAGTTTTTAGTATCAGGCAATTATTTGGGTAAAGGCATCCATTTGCTGTTAGTCCTTGCAATAGACAACATCTATATAGCATTCATTTTACCCATTGAATATATTATAGTAATAAAAAATAAACAATGGAGGGTATTGTTCTGAAACCAAAAAAGACAATCCCTAACAAAGGCATTGTGTTACAGGTTTGTGGTATGAATATAATAATGCATATCGTCATTTGAAGTTTTGTGACAGGACGATGTGCCTGGGCAGCAGAAACAAACTCTAAAGTTGTGAAACAAAATGGGTGACGTCAGCTGATGTAGCACGTTGTCATTATTAATTAATTAACTAGAAACACCAGAAAGAAGCTAATCGACACTGAGCAAGAGAACATTAACAACAGCGGAGGTTTGATGGGAAACACTTTTGAGTATAGTCATTGTAATTAATATTAATATATTAAGATTAGTAACAGAAACAGATGGACAGACGTAACCTACACTTTCCCTATGCAGGATTTAGTTTTTGAAAAACTAATTAGCAAGGTGTTTTTTTAGAAATATAATTAAAGCCATTAAAAATTGTACAAAGTTGATCTCTTTATATGAAACAAATATTGCAGAAAGTTTATGTAAGAGTGTGGTAAGAAATCTGTAATTAATAAATATACAAAAAGTCTTTGGGGATATGTTGTGACTATATTCAAAAGCGTTAGCAAAGTGTTTTGATGGCTTTGACAATGAGCTTATCTTCAGGTATGCAGGTCTCTATACTGTATATATAAGCCAATCCAAGGAAGTAGAGGTATTTCAGACATAACCATTTACAAATAGGTGAGCCCACTTTCTGTTCAACTAAAACGGCTGTTTGTTTCTAATCATGAATGCACGTGACACATGAAAACTAAATGATTGCAAATTAACATATATATATCATCTTTAGACAAAGAAAGAAGGTTGTATTCATTGCAGCATTTAAGAATCAGCCAAAGATTGAAGTCGATAATCCGCATTTGCAAAGGATGCACCTATCTGACGTTGGAAAGTGGATCGGATGAAGAGAAATGGGGGATGATAAGAGGAGAGTGGAGTAAAGCATGGAGTGTGTTGAGTCACTGTGTTGAGTCACTCAGCAAGCACACAGTACCAGACAGACTGACCACGACAAGAAATCAAAACATAAACTTTTCTCCTCGTCTCAAAGGAAAGGAACCAACAGGTGCAATGGATGTCCAAGAAGATTCTTTAAGATTCAACATCGTCATCGGTTCTTCCTGTTTTCGTTTAGTTTTTAATCGATCTCTGTCTGTTAACAAAATTAAAATCTACAAAAAAAAAGAAAAAAGAAATCAGTTACAAATACAAAAATTAAGCGGGGCTGACACAGCATGATTTTCTCACGCTGGGATTTCTACCAGTCTGGTGTCAAGGAAGACTTGAAAAAAATGTCTCTTTGAATTCCTCACAATGAGAACAGATTTGTCCATCTCTTATCTTCCACTTCCTGATGAGCAGGCGCGGACTGGTGTTGAAGTCCATTCATCTCTGCTTCTCTCCATCGCTCTTTTTCCCTTCCACCTCTGGATGCTACAGTGTGACCGCGACTGTTAGAAGCATCTCCCACTCACCCAGTGGCACACAGTACTCAGGAACGATCAAAATCAGGCCAATCGGCAAGCACTTCCTATTTACTTCCTGTTTAGGACAAGAAGTAGGCGGAGCAAGGGGAATAGTGAGGAAGTGGAGATCACGATTGACCTCTGAACTCATGGAGCGCCGGCGGACCCCCTTGACCCCTAAAAGGCAGAGTGAACCACAGAGGTAAGCTAAACGGAGGCCAGAAAGTCGACTAGTATATTTCCTGAGTGCAAAAAAATGTGGATCAGCTAAAGGAGGGTGGAGATGGAGGGTGGAGGGAGGGTGGGGGTCTTAATGTCCCTCTGTCTCTTCTTCCAGGCAGAGCGGAGTGAGCGTTGAGGAGTGCAACGTGCGCTTTCTGAACTCTCGGCCACGCTGTGTTGCTAGCAGGGTTCGCTAACAGTTAGCATTAGCCTCCACCTCGTCCATGTGTGTCACGACAAAAAACGCGACAAGTCCTTCTGGCCTACTGGCCGATGCTCGTTCCACACCTGCTATGTGTCTGCTGGTCTCTGATTCTGCTCTGCCACTGTCTCTCCGTCTCCTACCCCCACTCCCTCCTCCTCTTCCTCCTCCTCCTCTAACTCCCCCATACTAGGCTCTCGAGGAATCTCCACTTTCCCTCCGTCACGTGCCGCCGCCTCCTCTTCCTCCTCTTCGTCTTCCACTTGCTCATCCAACGGGATCTCCGTAGACTCCGAATCCTGCGTGCGGAGAGTTTTAGAGTCACTACAACTGTTATCCTCCTCTTCCTCCTCTTCCTCCTCGGGCTGGCTGCCGCTGTCCTTCTCGGTGTCCGACTCGCCGTCTTCCTCCAGCGTGAGCTCGAACTGGAACTTGTCCCCCGGGGGCCGCGTGCTGCCGTCGGGGGGCTCGTCGGGCACGGGCGAGGGGCTCTGCGGGATGGCGCTCTGGTACCACTCCCTGTTGTCCTCCAGCGTGTCCAGGATGTCCTGGGCGTCCGGGTGTACCAGGTCCGCCCAAGTCTCCCATAGAGGGTGGACAATGTAGTCGATGAAGCCCACCTAAGAGGGGTGGAGGGGGGTTGGGTTTATGGTTTAGGGAGGTAGAAAAAAAGAGACAGCAAGTAAATAAGTAAGTTTTAACAAACATCAAAAGAAAATAATACGATCAAAGAAAAACATACTTCTTATGGGTAACTCGGCCTAGTGTGGTCTAACTTGGCCCACAAGCATCTTGAAGCAACTTCCTGATGTTTACACCCCATATTTGGCGTAGGATTTAAGGGATAGCGAATGGGAAGTATCTGTTCACTGGTTCACAACATGAACAGTTGTCTATATTTACATTCCATTACAATCACTTAGCAGACGCTTTATCCAAAAACGACTTCTGCTGCATGTGTACTGTCCTGAATGCATGTTTGTGATTTCAGGTGGTGGGTTGCAAACTGTGTGTGCTATTATTTATGTACTGGTTTAACTGTATAGGAACAAATAGGGCACTTCAGTTGGGCTTTTACATCTTGAAATAAAAGGTTATATAAAATAACTACATTCACTTTTATAAAACGTTTAGGTGTAGTAGGGTCGTGGGTAACACTGCTGATGTCACAACAAAGGAAACTGCAGACACAGATTTACTGCACTTGAGTTTTGTTTGCCCATCTGAGTGTCTGTTGATGTATAACCTGTTCTCCGTACCTGGTTCTTTTCCACGGAGGCGTTGTGCTTGTCGCACATGGCGCTGATCTCCATCCCCCTCTCCCTCTCGCGGTCTCCCTGGATGAAGAACTCCTCCATGATGCGGTCCGTCCACTGGCGGTACAGCTCCAGGGGTTTGGTGGGGTTGCTCAGGTCTGCACAGTGCACCATGTTCTGGAGGACCTGCAAGCAGTATAGTAATATTAAGTAAAGATGTATTGTAATATTAAGTAAAGAAGTATAGAAAAAAAAGAGTAAAAAGTAAAGAAGTATAGAAATATTACTCAGTAAAGTATTAGGCAGGCATTTTCTGTAAGTGGGATGGGCCTTTCATTCCTAAAAACAAAACCTAGC
>JAPMUY010008955.1:17500-20000 GCA_026901105.3 Galaxias olidus
CGAGAAAAAGAGAGCGCGAGCGAGAAAGAGAGAGAGCAAAAGAAAATTGAAAAGAAAAAAGGGAAAAAAAAAAAAACATTTTAACCTTGAATTCGTTTCATATAAAACATTAAGATTAATAATCATGATTTGATAAATTTTACTGCATGAGTTTCCATCGCCTCATTACAAGCTAAAGGATATCTCTATGAAGGACACAGAGGAGTCTATTTTACTGTGAGGGGCAGGTGCTTTCCTAAGGAATGAACGCTGCCTGGAAACCGGAGCAGAGACTTTATAAGAAGGTGCTGGAGACCCAGAGCGGGTGATTAGGGTTAGGGTACCCAGAGCGGGTGCTTACCTAAGAAGGTGCTGGAGACCCAGAGCGGGTGATTAGGGTTAGGGTTCCCAGAGCGGGTGCTTACCTAAGAAGGTGCTGGAGACCCAGAGGGAGTGCTTGGGGTTAGGGTTCCCAGAGCGGGTGCTTACCTAAGAAGGTGCTGGCAACCCAGAGCGGGTGATTAGGGTTAGGGTACCCAGAGCGGGTGCTTACCTAAGAACGGGTTGGAGACCCAGAGGGAGTGCTTGGGGTTAGGGTTCCCAGAGCGGGTGCTTACCTAAGAAGGTGCTGGCAACCCAGAGCGGGTGATTAGGGTTAGGGTACCCAGAGCGGGTGCTTACCTAAGAAGGTGCTGGAGACCCAGAGCGGGTGATTAGGGTTAGGGTACCCAGAGCGGGTGCTTACCTAAGAAAGGGTTGGAGACCCAGAGGGAGTGCTTGGGGTTAGGGTTCCCAGAGCGGGTGCTTACCTAAGAAGGTGCTGGCAACCCAGAGCGGGTGATTAGGGTTAGGGTACCCAGAGCGGGTGCTTACCTAAGAAGGGGTTGGAGACCCAGAGGGAGTGCTTGGGGTTAGGGTTCCCAGAGCGGGGGCTTACCTAAGAAGGTGCTGGAGATGTACTCGGAGACCTGGTTCCCCGAGCGACTCATCTCAGACAGATGAGACAACTCTCTGTTCAGCATCCTCTTGAACTGGGGGAGGAGCGAGGGGGAGAAAGACAATAGAGAGAGGGAGAGAAAAAGAGAGCGACAAAGTAACAGGAGAGAGACAGAGAGAGAGAGAGAGAGAGAGAGAGAAAGAGAGAGGGAGAGAAAAAGAGAGCGACAGAGCAAGGGGAGAGAGAGACAGAGAGAGAGAGAGAGAGAGAGAGAGAGAGAGAGAGAGAGAGAGAGAGAGAAACAAAGCGAGAGGTTGAAAAGAATGAGAAAGATAAACAAATTAGATGAGCGAAAGTACAGCATTGTTAGACATGCTTTCCTTAACAATATGCCAGACAACGTTCATTCTCTGAGTGGAGACAGGGAACTTGTGTCTACAATAATAAGCTGGACTTGTCTCAGATATTTGACTGCTGGCACGAATCAATAGACTGACATTATAAAAAGCATGTATGAACATATATAAAAAAAACAACATGAATATGAAACAGAAAGCAAGTAGAGCTGTCATTTGTGGATGAGACGTGACACCCGTGAGATCCTCTTTCAACACGCAGACACATTCACGTACACTTCTACATATTCCCATCCCACTGATTGCAACATGTGGCTTTACACAGTGCAGCCAACATCCTGTTTGCAGATTGTTTTCTAGGTCAGGGTTTAAACTCAAGTACAGATAAAAAAAAAGAAATATAGAAAACAAATGACGCTATAGACCGGCACAAGTTTTAACACAGAAAGTAATTATTGTACCTTCATGAAGCCCCAGGACACGGATCGCATGTAATTAGCTTCAGGCATTTTCAGACCTAAACGATGCCGAACGCACACAATCCCAAAATAGGTGAGTTAGCGGCTATCGATCCCCAGTTAAAAGATTCCAGACCAGATAACCCAACAGAACAAACCCTCAGGTCATCATTACATTACTAAACAACAACTTCGGCCGTGCGTCGACTGGCAAAATCTATACAGGACGTGTCTCCAAAAAGGGCAAGAGGGCTCTAGCTGTAAACAACCAACCAGCCCTACAGAATGAACTTGTAATCAGGCCACAAAAGTAACCGACTCAAATCCACCGATAATTCAGCAAAAAGTCCATGATCAAAACCAAAAAGGTGAAACCTCTGAATGGCAATGAAGAGGCCACAGACGGAAACAGAGCCCAGGGTTTGTCAAAAAATATTTTCCCTGTGTGTCTCTCTCTTTTGTCTAGCAGCTGACTGAAGACGGGGTGCGACCATACCTCCGACCCCCCCCCCCTTGTCAACACCTGCCTGAGGGAGAGGGGGGTTCATCCAATCACATCTGCCAACTCAGATTCATCCAGCCAATCTGGTGCCAGCTAGCTCAAATCAGTTGGAGACCACTCAATCATGAGCGTACTAAGCGAGCGCTTGTTCCTGGTTTGGAGTTCTATATTGGCCAGGGATCGGACGAGGCGATGAATGACTGGGTGCAAATAAGGCCTGTCGTTTTCATCTGGATATCTGGATGTTACTGTGAAACGGGAGTGTTTG
>JAPMUY010008955.1:25000-65000 GCA_026901105.3 Galaxias olidus
TCTCCCTCTTTCTATCTCTCTATCTGTCCGTCTTTCTATCTCTCAAATACACACAGAAGGTGGCAACACTCTCATTGCGTTGCATGCTTGGAGATCACACGCTCTCTCTCTTCTCCTCTGTCAAGATGTCTCTCTCTCTCTCTCTCTCTCTCTCTCTCTCTCTCTCTCTCTCTCTCTCTCTCTCTCTCTCTCTCTCTCTCTCTCTCTCTCTCTCTCTCTCTGTCAAGATCTCTCTCTCTCTCTCTCTCTCTCTCTCTCTCTCTCTCTCTCTCTCTCTCTCTCTCTCTCTCTCTCTCTCTCTCTCTCTCTCTCTCTCTCTCTCTCTCTCTCTCTCTCCCTCGTCTCTCTCTCTCTCTCTCTCTCTCTCTCTCTCCCTCTCTCCCTCTCCCTCCCTTCCTTCCTTCCATACAAACACACATCTACGTTCCAACAGACAAAAAACAGATCACATGATGATAAATAATGGTTATGGTGTATTCCTTGCTGGAAGGGAACCCGTCTAGCTCTGGGAGTGTGTGCTGGCTCCCACCCCACAGTGTAGTGTGACACAGAGACGTGTCTACAGCACCATGCAGGAGGAGGGCTGTCTACAAGTGCAGCCCTGCAGCCTGTCACTGAGGGGCTCACCCACGGCACGGCGACACACACAGAGGGGCAACGCTGCAATCCCACGTTACCGACACGAGTAGTGAGGCGAGACAGTGACAACTAATACACACAGTTACAAGTACGCATACAGTCAGACACATGCACACTTACAGTCTCTCACACACACACACACACACACACACACACAGTAAGACACACACAGTAAGACACACGTACGCATATTCAGACACACACAGAGTCAGACACACGTATGCATACAGTCAGAGAGACACACACACACACACACACAGTTAGACTCACGTACGCATACAGTCACACACGCACACATACAGTCACACACAGAAACATACAGTCAGACATACACACACAGTCACACACAGAAACATACAGTCAGGCGCACACTTACACAGGCGCACACACACATACACACACACACACACACACACAGTCAGTCAGTCAGACACACACACGCACAATCAGACATACTCACACATATATACAGTCAGACACACTCACACACATACAGTTAGATACACAGACAGAAAAGACTCTCAGACAGAGAACCATAACACACACACACGCACACGCACACGAACGCACACACACATATCCCTGCTCGAATAACAACGCACAGGAAAAACAACAACAACAACAGTTGTGTTCAGGCTAGAGGTCAAAGCAGAGGCTGTGATGAAAATGGCAGCAGCCTCATCATACACTGTCCCCTAATCCACAGACACACATCCCCTGTACACACACCCAGACACACAACACCCCTATATGACACACGCGCACCACCCCTATCCACACACACATACACATCCCCTATACACACACCCAGACACACACAACACCCCTATATGACACACGCGCACATCCCCTGTACACACACCCAGACACACAACACCCCTATATGACACACGCGCACCCCCCTATCCACACACACATACACACACACCCAGACACACACACACCACCCCTATACACACACCCAGACACACACACACACACACACAGCACCCTTATACGACAGACACAAATCACCCCTATCCCCCACACACCATCCCTATCCACAAGACACACACACACGCACACGCACACGCACACGCACAAACACACCACCCCTATACACACACACACACACACAACACCCCTAAACGACACACACCCACCACCCCTATCCCCCCCACACACACCACCCCTATCCATACACACACACACACATGCTCGACGGCCGCTGCTCCGCCAGCCCTGCCCCGGTACTCACACAGAAACACATCCCGCCGTCCCTCATCTCT
The DNA here is from genome assembly GCA_026901105.3 of Galaxias olidus. NCBI lineage: Eukaryota > Metazoa > Chordata > Actinopteri > Galaxiiformes > Galaxiidae > Galaxias > Galaxias olidus. The sequence continues at coordinate 26,908 of JAPMUY010008955.1, forward strand.
CCTGGAATCATCCCAGGCAGCCTCCAGCAGCCTCCGGTGCTCCGCTGCTCGGACGCTAACGCTGACTAACGCTAGGCTAACGGCAGCGCTGTCCCTCTTTTAGGGTCCCCCGCCACCCCCCTCCCCCTACCCAAACCCACCACCCCCACCCGCTCTCTCTCTCTCTCCTTCTGTAAGGCAGGTGGCCTGATGCTACTAGCCAGGCTACGTGTTGCTGCTGCTGCTACTGTGTTGTTGCTGGCGACAACATCCGTCTCCTAGACTGCCTCCCTGCGGCGGACATCTTGGATCTAAGGCAGGGGGGTGTGTGTGTGGTGGTGGTGGTGGTGTGTGGGGGGGGGGGGGGGGGGGGGGGGGGGGGGGGGGGGGAGTGATGCCGTAGCCGAGCGACTAGGTCTGAGCCTGCGCCCGGTGTGTGAGGCGAGGGACACACAAAATAGACGGGGGCTATTTCATTCTTCTGTGCGAGTGTGTGTTTCTGTGTTGACATTTATTTGTCTGTGCCGATCTAATAATCCCTATTTAAGGGGACACACGCTCATCCTACTGGCGTGTATGGTGGTTGACAGGTGGACATGCAGTGAGCGTGCTAGCCAGCCTGCAGAGGGGGATGTACAGTGACTGTAGCCAGCTGCTAGTCACACCTAAACAAAGACCCTTCCTCTTCTCCAGCTGAACTGTTCCATCCTCATCATCATCATCAGTCACAAATAAAACCACTCGTCAGGTCATCAACACAGCCTGCCGGTGACTAGACAAAGGAGCAAAGAAGAGACGCCGTGCATAATGACAGATATTCACACACACACACACACACACACACACACACACACACACACACACACACACACACACACACACACACACACACACACACACACACACACACACTCTAGGCACTATGTGTTCAATGCAGGAGGTGTGTGTCCGTTCAGTGAATATAGATTCCTATTGTCTGTCCTTCCCTCTTTAAACACCAAAACCCCAAAGAGCAGAATCAGTACAGATGACTCCTTAACCAGCCTGCTAATGAAACCAGACAGCCAGTCAGTCAGTAAACCAACCAGTTGTCTAATAATTTAGCAAAACCCCAAATAACCACACAACCAGTCGTCCAATCAGTCAGCCAGGCATCCATACCTATCCAACCAGCTGACCAATAATTTAGCAAAACCCCAAATAACCACACAGCCAGTCGTCCAATCAGTGATCCCCGGGCAGGGCTGCCCTTACCTTATTGGAGGCCATCTCGCTGACCGAGTGTCTGGTCTGCAGGGTCTCCAGCTGGTCCAGGCACCAGTCCAGCTCCTCCAGGGTCTCCGTGGCCAGCTTCTGGTAGGCCTCCTCTGGAGGGGGGAGACAGGGGACAGGGGCCAGGGGGTGAGGGTGGGGGACGGGGACGGGCACGGGGAGGGGGACAGGGTGGTGGTGGTCAGTTTTGAGGCGTTTCATGGGGCTGGCCCCCGGAGGGGAGTCGGGGACGTCCGGGGCGCTGAGGCCGCACACAGGGGCCTCGCTGGGGCCCGGGGAGGGGACAGAGCACGGGTGGCTCTTCATGTCGTGTGGTGGGTCACCAGGTCGCTGGACACGGCCGCCATGACCAGGAGAATAGTAACCCGGAATGTCCAAAAAAACAACAAATAAAGAAGCGTGATGTTTTCTCAATCAGTCGGTGGAACTGATTTTGATGTGCAATGCTTTTAGGGGTCCCCTTTGTTTTCTCTCCGAACCCTGTTCCTCTTTGGTAACCAACCAGTACCATTAATCTTCAAAAAAGTCCTAGGAAGAAGAAGAAGAAGAATTCCAAGAGGCGAAAGTTCCAAAGAGAATTCCAACAGTTCTAGAATCCCAGGTGAAGGGTTCTACATTCTAGCACTGCCTGTAGGGTCAAAGTGAGTCAGACTCCCTCAGGTTCACATGCTTTCTGGAGGAGCACGCTCTTGCAGCTGCAAACTGAACACACAGTCAAACACACACACACACACACACAAACACACACACAAACAAAACAGCTCTTTTAGGGCACGGGATTGAGCTGCGGTCCATCCAGCCCAGAGGATTCCCAAAATTGGGATAGCAGTAAAATCCGTGTTCTACATGGTTCCATGATCGAGCTGGTCCGCAGTGGAAATCCGGTATTAAGAAAAAATAATAATAATAAAAAAAATAATAATAATTTTTTTTAACTTCCCTGGCAGGAGAGAGAGACGAAGAGAACAGTCAGGGCTCCATGAGGAAGAGGACGATGATGACGAGACACAGCCCTTAATAAAGGATCAGTAGGAACAGCTCACTGAAGACCCCCCCACCTCTAACTCCCCCACCTCCAGACACAGAGAACCCCATTCGGAACACACACACACACACACACACACACACACACACACACACACACACACACACACAAAGAGGCTTCGGATGAGCGTGTTTCCTGTCTCCCCTTAGTCCCCCTTTCTTCCTTCCTGCAGCACAAAAACCCTGGATCAGGACGGCTGGATACGCTACGGCCGTCAGCTTGATGGACAGGTCTAAGAGAACCCTAGCGCTAAGAAGCCCTGACCAGAGTCCACGGCAACACGCCGCTCATAGGAGGCTATTGTGTGTGTGTGAGACTGAAGCACAAGCTGCCTGCTCCGTTTCCTGTGAGAGGACTGGGCAAAAAAGAAGAAAAAAAAAGAGCACGGCTTAGCATGGGGAGAGAGGGAAGATACGGAATGGACTTTCTACCTGTGAGGACTGGATTGACAGACAAAGGCAAGATTTGCCAAATGAAATTCGATATGAGGAAATAATATGACATATTTTGCTTGCGCGCATAGAAGAAACGTTATGGGATTGTGGGGTAAACATCATCTAGCCTTACTAGCAATAAAGATTAATAGATAACATATAAAAATATATAAAAGAAAAAAACGCAAAAGACTCAAGAAATGGATCATAAACACATCTTACTATTACAATACGGGTCAGATATTAACTATCCCTTTGACAAGCAAACAAATATTAAATGCTTATGTGAATTGTATGATGTATCCACACCAGACGCGGTCCAAATCAACCTACAGACTTCAGCACGTAGGAGGTCACAGTAGCTAAGCTGCTGAAAGGGAAGCCCTCTCCAGCTCTCAGTGGGTAGGATAACTATAGCAATGTCTGCTCGTCTGCTCCTGTCTTGGAGGGAAGCCATAGCTGCCCATGTAGTACAGGTTGCATTAGACTAGATGGAGCATCACACTATAACATCCCCACCCCCTCCCTCCCTCACTCTCTCTCCCTCTCTACCCCCCTCCCCCTATCTCTCTCCCCCTGTCATATCAGCAGAGCAGGGATTACCTTCATGGGAGGAGAGGGAGTGCTGCATTGTGGGAATATTGGCACAGCGACTGGCCAATGACTAACAGCTGTTGATGAGCTACACCCCCCCCCCCCAAAAGAAAAAGAGAGAGAGAGGGGGGGGGGGGGTATTTCTAGTCAGCTGGCATATAATATATAGTTGTATTACAAAATATTTTTGGTGTCTTTTGTACATTGTATTGGTACAATTTTGTATTTAGAATTGAATTATTGTCACTTAATTCACGTGACACAGTCAAGGATTATAATGTTAACGTACGTTCAGATTAAAAGAAATCCATTAGTATGGCAAACCCTCCCACCAAAACAAAAACGCACAAAGCTCTACACCACTCCTCTGTCTCCATCTAATTCACTGATCAGATCAGAAACCATTACGTGAGGTTTGTCCTGTGTAGGTCAGCCATGGGAGGATGTTGACGTGGTGCACCGCTCAGCGCTCACGTACATCTGAGCTCCTCAATATGGACAGCCAGGCTGTGTGGGAATTGAATTAACCCTAAAATGACCGAATTAAAGATTACCCCCCCCAACATGGGAGAGACGCACAAACAAAAACACAGCCGGTGACCGGCATCAGATTCTCCCCGTGCGTTTCTCCATAATCCCAGATTACTCTATCATCAAGGAAATGAGAGGGTCCCGAGTGACACAGAGTGACCCATTAGAGCATCAGAGCATCAGAGCATCCGGTCTCGACACCGGGCCACAACCCAACATGGCCGACCTGGTGTGGGTCCGTCTTCTCTGTGCTAAGCCACTGTTTACCAATGAAATGTGATGAGGTGACGAGGTGGGCCTGTGTAACGCTGGGAGCTCTAAAGAGGATTAACGGTCGTCTGTCACCATATGGCCACAGTCCTCACACTCAAAACACCCTTCACTCTCTGTCGCGTCACCTTTGCACTCCTACACCTATTTTTTCCCTGATTAAATGTTTCTCTTATAAGCGGTAAAAGTAACAATAATGGGATGAATTTTCGCATGAACTATACATTTGAGGGATGGGCATGCAAGTGTTTTTTTGAAAATGTGAGATAAAGTAGTTTAATAATGCATGAGTTCTAATAACCTACAGGATCAAATTTGAACCGTATCGTACATAAGGTGGCAACTATTTGATCAGGCTGGTCCACTTCAGTGGCCTGTAGATGTTTTAAAACACCAAACACGAGAAATACAATAAAAGGTGGCCCTGCTGCGTCACACAAAACAACATTTCAATCAAATAATTTCACGGTATTTCAATTTGTGTGACTTTCAAGCGTTATCATCATGAAATTCCTTTCGATTCACTTGCATTTACGTCACCAAGTTTTCACCATTTAATCGTTGATACTTTCGGCCATCTTATTTTGAGGGCCAGCTGAATGGTAGAATTGTAAAGCCTCTTGACTACCACCCAAACAATGGACACCAGACACCCAAACAGCATCGACACAAGCAGAGTCTGATCCACGTGTGTCCCCCCCCCCCCCTCGTATTGTGTCCGAACGCTGACGTCTTTGCACAGATGGCTGCACTACTGTGTAATACCTTCAAGCCAATATTGAGATGGCATCCCTGATAATGGACCGTTTTCCTTAAAGAGCCGTCTTTGTGCCAGCGACACGTGTTGCCGTAGCAACACTTCACTACGTGTTTTGGAGAAAGAGCGGATATTCAGTTTAAGCGGTTTGTGTTGACGTCGCATTGTGTAATGTTTCTTTCAGTGTTTTACATGTTGTAATTTAGGCACTCAAAATACTGAATTCCTATCCTTAATTAACCTTCCTCGGTCCAGGAAAAGAGGTCAGGTTTATTGACTGCTCGTGACCTCTCCTTGACCTCCGTCGTTGACCTTGGCTGGGGAGGGTTCCAAGAGGAAGAATAGCTGCCTCTGGTCTGAGTCGGCTGCCAGGTGTGATGTCATTGTAGTGTGCACAGCGGTTGGCTAGACGCTAACTGACTCATAGGACACGAATGAAGAGAGAGAGAGAGAGAGAGAGAGAGAGAGAGAGAGAGAGAGAGAGAGAGAGAGAGAGAGAGAGAGAGAGAGAGAGAGAGAGAGAGAGAGAGAGAGGGAGAGAGAGAGAGAGAGAGAGAGAGAGAGAGAGAGAGAGAGAGAGAGAAGGAGACAGAGCGAGAATGAGAGCGAGAGAGAGATAGAGAGAGAAAGAGTGGTAGGGTGGTAGGTACTGGGAATGAAGGCCTTCACATCCTACATTGATTACAGAACGCTGGGCGATCAACGCTTAAAGGAATGCGCTTTGCAAAGAGTCAAGGAATTCAAATGAACTCAATATCCCCTTCCTCCTGTCCTTTTACTGTTTCTACATATTTCTTATTCCATCTGTTTTTAATGTCTCTCACTTCCACGTCTCTCTCCTCATCGTGTGCCTCTCCTTCTCTCTTCCTTGCTCTTTTGTCTCTCTAGCCCCCCCCCCCCCCAACCACCACCCCTACTCCCCCCCTTCCTCCGTCTATCAGTGCAGTTGTTGGACGAGGGCTTTTCAGAGGCAGGGGTCCTCTGTCCTTGCTGACAACATCTCCTCTGACGTCAATGGCATTCTTCCTTCGCTCAGTGCAACACTCGGGGCCCGCCCCTCTCAGGGAAAGACAAGGCTGGGGCTAAACTCTGGAGCGGATTACCATAGGGGGAGCAGGAGTCTCAGACCCATATCCAGGAGGGGGGAACTCAGGAACCGATGCGTTGATGTCTTGTCTTTCTGGCGCATGTTTGTGTGTCTGTCTCTATGCTATAAAGAACTATGGCTGAGGTTGGAATTGTGACAGTTACACCCATCTTTAGAAATGAGATCTCTATACTATGGGTTTGTTTGATCTATGCAACAGGAGAGACAAGGGAACTAAAAAGGGTGCTGAAGAATAAAGATCATTAACACACACACACACGCACGCGCGCACATGCACACGCACACACACGCACACACACACACACAGCATGTCCATTCATAGCTCCCGTCTCCCTGTTACTAGGAAACAGGGTCAGCCTCATACACTGTGCTTGGATAGCAAAACAAGTGGGCGTCGTCTCCCTGTATCTATTCTTAGAACACGACCCAAGTATAGAACACGTGGTCATTATCAATCTGATCAATCGCTATCGGAAGCTGTCAAGCTCAAGACTCTTTGAACAGGCTTGGCTAGAGCCATGGCCTGGAGCCATTTTGTTAGACATCCTTATTTCCGGGACGGTTTCTGTGGTCGACCGAACAGTCAATGGCTATGCAACGACCAAACGTACTGTGCGGGTTGGTTGGAACTAGCAGGTGTGTTTGATTGACAGTCTGGAGGAGGAAGGAAGGGGCCATGAAGGAACGCGTAATACAACAATGAACAACCCTGTATTGTAATACTAAATGCAATGTTGGGCATTTTAGCCCGCCGAGTAAGAAACAGAGGTGGTCTCTTTTGAATAAAGGCTGATTGTGAGGGTTATGACGGCATCTGTCCAGTAGAGGGCGCTGAAGGACCGTGGTGATGATGAGGCATTGCTCTGACAGATCACCAAGTGGAACCAGGCGAGTTCAATCTGGTGATTAGTTGGTGGAATGCTATTTATGAATGTTGGCTTTGTTTCAGAGGGAAAGCTACAGAGAGCTGGGTAGCCGAGGAGCATGCTGGGCAAACAAAGGCAAGAGATGCAGCAACTGCAACAGCAACAGCTCCAGGCTTTGTGGGTGTGTGTGTGTGTGTGTGTTTGCGTGTGAGTGGGAGACCCAGAGACTGCTAATAAAATGGTTACTCCCAAACCAACACTACTGTGTCTGTACATGGTCTGTGCCCAGAAGCTTCACACTGATCACGTCAGATGATAACTATATGTTTAAAACGTCCAATTCATAAAACACATGGCTTATTTTATGAGAGAGGGTTGTGTTGTTATCATAAATAAGTCATGTCTCAGGGCATCATCAGGAATAACGTACACTATGTCTCCCTCATGTGGTCAGGTTTGGTAACTACATCACATACAACACCATGATCTGAAGCAAATACGATACGTGCATGTTGTGCAATGCACAAACATATTTTGATAATAAAGGACCCATAGCATCATAAATAGTCTGTGTGTGTGTGTGTGTGTGTGATTGTCTCACCTGAGAAGGAGGACTTGGACATGGGAGGTTGATTACACATGGGGGACCGCCTGGAAAGTGACAAGAGTCGAACTTAGAAACAGTGCCAGTCCAGTGACATGCTTCTGCACGTTGTCACCCCCCAAACAAAGTACACTCAGCCTCAGCTAGTATCTACTTTAGGAAGTAGACCTGTAGAAGAGGCATCCTACTCACTTGTTTGACGCTCGATCTTGTTGCAAATTGGTCAGAGCAGCAAAGTTATTCCGGACCGTTCTCAAACTAGCCAGGACCTTTACACAGAGCGAGAGAGAGAGAGAGAGAGAGAGAGAGAGAGAGAGAGAGAGAGAGAGAGAGAGATGGAGAGAGACCAGAAAATGGTCAGTAATGCTTGAATAAACGCACAGCCATGAGTACTTGCCAACTAACTAAAGGAATAAAGAAGCTAAATGAAACAGAAACGATTGTGCAACACTGTTGGTATTTTTGTCTTTAGATTGTAACATTTTTTAACCGTATAACATGAATCTAACCTGTGCAAATGGTGTGACTATCAGGTCATCCCCATGACTGAAAGAGAGGGAGAAGGGCTGTTCGGTTAGATCATTAAATCACTTTCACACACATCTCATGTTCAAATAGAACAAGTGTTAAACATCCAATACATTTATCATCACAAAGGAAACCCATATTGTGCAACAATTGTATATATATTTCTACGTATATATATATATTATATAATTGATATAATATAAGCATTTTAGGATATGGACCAAACAATGTACAATTGTGAATTTCCTCCAGCATTGGTTATACCCGCAGATATTGCAGGATAAGGTTTATCTGTGTGAAAAGCATGGGCCAGCAAGGCAAGACAAAAAAGGTACATAAATGCTGTTCAATCACAAGTTAAATATTTTTTTTACACTTTCAAAGAAAACTTTTTTTTGTGCCTTTTTTAATTTGTTTCCCTCTCCTTGTTCTCCTAACCACTTTTTAACTGGACTTGTTTCTACCCTCCTCTCATTTCCTCCTCTTGGAATCTCGTTAAACCTCTTGTTTTTAAAAATTCTTGATCAAGTGTCTGCTTCCGACTATCCTACCCAACTTCTCACATACTCTCTTCTCTTCCCCCATGGCACATAACCTGTCCTCCTCAGCAGGAACTTTGCTTCAGCCCTTACATAAGTGTGTTGTCTATTCCAGAGCATCTAGCCCCGCCCCTCTCCTCGTCCTTATCGATTCTTTATACTGCCCCTACTCTGCGTCTCTTCGATCCATTGTTTCTTCCATCTCGCCAACCCCCCCCCCCCCCCCCCCCCCCCCAGACGGCTCGACTCCAGGCAGGTGAGACGCCACACCTGTCCGCAGCGCTGCACCCGGCGCCCACGTGGAGGTCAGGGCCAGAGTCAAAGTGAACACCGAGAGGATCCACACAGAGATGCAGTGCAGTCTGAAAGGTGAGCGGAGGGGGGGGGGGGGGGAGGAGGGTGGAGAGAGAGAGAGAGAGGGGGGGCGGCGAGGGCACCGGAGTCTTCAGCACCTACCGGTGTTCACCTGAGACTGACTCCTCTACAACCCTAAGACTAGAACTTACTGGTGCAAATCCCTTTTCTGCGGAACGACATACAGCAGCAACCTTTTGGACGGATTGTACTTCTTTGTTGCTGCTTCAAAGCTAAGACGTGATGGATTATCCCAAACTCAGTGATATGGCTATTTGATTAACTTTCTTGTAGAAAGGAAACAGATGTCCTTATCAAGGGAAGATTTTGCATTCCATTCCTCTGAACACATCAAAAACATAAAATGGTGGACAAGCCATCAAAACAGCTGCTGTGCTGGAAAGACTCTGATAACTGATTGAAGAAGTCTTTACGCTGGCTTAGTCGTTTTTGTTACGTTAGTTTCAGTGGTTTTGTTAGCTTGTGTTGCAGCATTCTGTTAGCCTGGCAGCCATAGTATTACAAACATAAAGCATATAATATCATTAGAATTCCAAACAATTCATTAGAATTGGGATTGATGGATTGGAATTCTGAGTCGGTTGGGAAGTGGAATTTGTGAACTCCAAGGTAACAGAAACACGGACACACTCAGCCAAGGACTGCAGGAAGAGAAAGATGATTTCCATCTCTTATCTGTAAGGAGAGACGGTAAAGCCGCTCGCTGGAGGTCTTAGGTGAAGCTGAGGATTAAACACCCCCCAGACAGGAGCTCTTTGGTGGATTTAAGGGGCCGGGAGGTGCAGGGAATTTAGGAGAGCCAGTAGTAGAGACTAACACACGCGATCTTAGTTGAATGATTTCGTTTCACTAACTGTTAAGAGAACGTACAGTATTTGTCCGAAAGGTGTTTTAGTGATGGGTTGACACTAAAAGAGGATTAAGACGCTGACATCTTAGAAAGAAGCAACCCACCTGCAGCAGTAATTAAACACTAGGCAATTCAACATAACGTTTACCAAGCCAGATTTTCCATCCTAGAAAATGCTAGTCGAGAACTTTACCTAGAGCTGCTAAAGTAGGCAGTTGACACCTACTGTGTACCTAGACCTTATATTGTCCCTCCATATGGTTAGCGGCTGGTGTCGCTTTCAGAAGGCTAGACAGTGGAGGGAGGGACAAGGCCTCTACCCTGTAACTAGATCCACACCCAGAAGAAACCAACCACACCACCACCAACAGCAGCACACGCTACAAGTACAGTACCCTCTGCGGTAGTCGTTGGGTTCGCTAAAGAACCGTCCCATCACTCTCATGTTGTGTGGCGTGTGTGTCGCTCCAAATAGTCCAACAAAAAAAGTCACTCCTTAGCTGTGTGGGTCGCTGGGCCGATCAAAAGGTTACGTGGGAGAGAGAGAGTGTGTGTGTGTGTGTGTGTGTGTGTGTGTGTGTGGAAGTTACGGCGACTAATCTCGAAACGATCCGTGACACACTTAAAGGTCGTCGACGGCGTCGGGGTAGGTGTTAGACGTCATGTCGCTCGGCCCTCGTTCAGCGTGGTATGCACGGCAAATAAAGAGGGCTAAACTTAGACCACCACAGCCTTCTCCTACTCACATAGACTACGCACGGCAGAGGCAGCAAGTCTCTGATTCTGAGAACCATAGGAGTATGTTCTCGGTCAAAACATTGCAAAAACAAACTGTCTCTTTATGAAACTCTCAATCAAGTTGCAGTACCAGTCAAATGATTTAGACACACCCTCCCCATTCGCTTGAATGAGAAAGTTCATCCAAACGTTTTACAAAAGACTGTGTTTCTAAAGGAGCCTATTATTTTACATCGCAAATGGCTCATCGCAAATAAAACCAAAGAACCCCCCCCCCCTGTTAACCCCCCCCCCAAAAAAAAAAAAAAAAAAACAACAACAAAGGACGAGGCTGTTCCTTCCACAGCAGCCCCTCAGGTCCCCGGAGCTAGTCTGCTGACCCCGTCCTATTAGTTAGTATCAGTGACACGTCAGGACGGACACTCGATAAGGGGCTCCACAGCTCGTTCCGCCTATCGGACGGGACTGGAATGAAAAGCCCATGACACAGCTCCCACGAGGCCCCTCTCCAGCGTGCGCTGGGCGGGTGTCTGGTTTCAGTCACAGGGTGCAGAGCCACATGGACCAGCACCAGAGAGAGAGAGAGAGAGGTAAAACAGCAGCCCGGATACCACCGTGACCCTTCTTAGGTTAGCTTTCCATCTTCCACATTTTATTGGCTTTTTTTTTAAAATGTTTTATTTGAGTAGTTTTATGTTTCTGATCTTTGTTTGGAACGCTTTGGGTCGTGAGGCAGATGTGTTGTGTTCGCTAGGTTACTGTAACACTGCTACTGAGGAGCAGCAGACACATTTTACTGATGGAACTTGTGATGTTGGATGGCCGCAAAAAGGACATACTGTATATATATATATATATATACATATAAAATATATCCATGGTTATTTTTTTTTCCCCACATCATTGAAAAAGTTTTCTTCCAAGTCCTTTAGCAAAATGTATTGATTCATTTCAATATATAATCAATGTTCAGGACGAGGACGCAGAGAACTGGTTTCAACATGCTGTCATGCTAAGGGTGCAGTACAATTTACTTTGAGCACAGTCAATTCACAATGTCAGCCAAAACGTCTATTTGATATGAAAAATTATGAAAACGTGTGATGTAGATGCAACTTATTCATCATGATAATTATACAATATGTATTCAGTATAACATTTAGAATTAAGCATTTGTTTGTAAGAAAGAAACAAATGATGAAAAAGTAAATGACAAAGTAAATGTTATATTGGAATTGACTGAGTTGAAAGGGATTTGGCAGCGCCCCCTAGCCTGCACCGTTCAGCCTTTCTTACATAGATGAGAAGGCTAACTTTATGAGGCCTTGGGCGGGTTGCCAGATCGGATCGACCAATCTGGCAACACAGGGCCCAGGCAGGCTAGTCTATAGCCTTGTGTAGTCATCATCACATGAGGTTTGCATTGGGGCAAACCCAGTCCAGGCCATGCTACACCTATATATGACATGTCCAAGAGGATGTTCCACTGAAATGCCCAACCAGAAGAGGGCGACAAAACTGTAATGTAACTCTCAGGTATTTCAGATGAGATTTTTTTAATGCACAGAATATATAGTTCTAGTTTTTTCATAAGCACCAAAAAAAACAAAATACTTAAAAAAAAAAAAACAAAAAAGTATGTTCCAAATATAACAAAAAAAAAAGAAAAAAGACAATTGATAAAAAATTTGTCAATGTTCCAAATATACCTAAATCAGCAATTTTAAAAGCAGTTTTTTTTGTCAGCTCAGCTTGCATAGCGAATTATTCTGCGCATTAAAAGATGGGTTGTGTGTGTTGCGTTGCGTGCACGTGCGTTCTCCGGTTGGCGTGAAGCAAGGCATTGTAGAGGCAGGCAGAGTGAGCATTCCTCTGTATGGAACAGCATCGACCAGCGCGTGCCGTTAGTGAGAGAGAAAGGGGAGGGAGGGGGGGAGTGGCCAACACTTTGACTGACAGCTCTGTTTCCTGCCTAGAAAAACACTTTCACGTTCATCGCAGGACCAATAGGGACCTTTATAATCAACATACTGGAGTGAGCTACCAAAACTGGAAAAATGTTGGTATCTTATATAGTTTGTTGGTCATCTAAAGAGAATTAAAAAAAAACATGCAGAGAAACCTTTTGGCTGGTTGAAAAGCTCACAAGCTAAACCGCTCTCACTAAAACAAAATGGTTGTGTGGTAAAAGGTTAAGGGGTGTTAAATGATTTGATTGGCCCTTATGCTCCTGAGCGTGAGAGAGGGAGGGGGGGGGGGGTGTAGCAAGCCAAACAGAGCTGGAGAGCAAAGTGTTACCGTGTGGGCTACATTATCAGCGTCAACCGTCACTTACTTCCCACTAATGACTGGTTCAGACCGTCTTGAGACCAGCCCTGGCCTCTGCAGGTGGTTATTCCTATTAATAAGACACAAAATGGAGGACACTGAGCAAAAGGTGAGGCTTCTTCATGTGCTCTTTTTTGGTTTTCGCAGTGTCCCCGTTCAGACACAAAATGGCCGACGAACGATCACGTCTCATTGAGAAGTAAAATAAGTGTGAATGTCTTTTTCAACTGACACAGTCACAACTCCAATCACAGAAAGGGAAATCAACAATTTTGGCATAATGTTGTGGGTTTTTAAGAATCACTTAAAAATGTTAACGTGGATGCTGTCAACAAGGTCAATTCACAAATCATTAATTGGCGCTCTTATTTTGGTAATATTTGTCTCTACAGTGTCTAACAATTGAGGTCACCAGTCCTATGTCAGTCAGGGGCCCAAGCGGTAATTTCTGCTCTTAACCTGCAGAGGTTACTGTTGCTCATAGACAGACAAGAGGACAAACAGGCTGAAAGACCGACGTGCACGCAGACACACACACACACACACACACACACACACGGACAGAAAGAAACACATACACACATATACGGACAGAAAGAACACAAATACATACATAGACGGACAGAACGACAAACACACACACACATAAAAAAACACACATATATACATAAACCGATGGACAGACTAACACACACACACATATACAGATGGACAGAAAGAAACACATACACACATATACGGACAGAAAGAAGACAAATACATACAGGGACAGACAGAACGACAAATACACACGCACATATACAGACGGACAGAAAGAAACACACACGCACATATACAGACGGACAGAAAGAAACACACACACACACACATATAAAGATGGACAGAAAGAAACACACACACACACATATAAAGATGGACAGAAAGAAACACACACACACATATACAGACAGCAAGAAAACAAATACATACACAGACAGACAGAACGACAAATACACACGAACATACATATGGACAGAAAGAAACATACAGTACCATTACCAGTGTACAGTACCAGTCAAAAGTTTGGACACACTTTCCTATTCACTTCAATGGGCTGGTACTGTACATAGACCGATGGAAAGACTAACACACACGCACGCACGCACGCACACACGGACAGAACGACTAACACACACATACATACGGACAGAAAGAAACACACACATACATAGATGGACAGAAAGACACACACACACAGACCACACAGACAAACAAGGGACAGTTAGATAATCATAAAACACATATATACAACATAGACAGACCCAGAAACAATATCCCTCTCAGCTACAGTACACCACAAAACTTGGAGAGTCAAGTCTCAATAAGCGTTTCTTAGTATGCATAATGTACAATAATACTATACAAATTGATGTAACGTCTATTACATTTTAGAGGGCTTGTTTATGTATGAGTTTGTTTGAATATGGGCATAAAAGAGAAATAGAGGTATTGAAAGGAAACGTTTTGTGAAGCGTAGGACATACATCTTTCTTGACTTTGAAAACATCCAACTGGCCTTCAAACAAGAAAAACTGTCCAGGCAGACTGAAACGAAATAAACTGAACTTTAATTTGTCTATGAGGACTTCTCCTTAAAAGTAAGGGACTCCTTTGGAACTGCATTCGGGTCAGTAAGGTCAATCTGAATGGCTATATTGGATACAGATAGCATAATCCATCATCTTTGAGAAGCCAACCAGATGATAGAACACTATTAATGCTGTCCTTGGGGGAAAATTCAAACTTTGAAAGCTATGAAAAAAAGGCAGAAAATATTCTGTCATAAGAACAACAACTCCCGATTAGTCATGCTTAGGGATTCTTGAGAACAGTCCAAACAGTTTAAAAGATTGGAATTCTGTTAAATTGATTGTTTAAACATGATTTAGTTAAACATGGATTCATTTCAATAGAAGCATTTAAACTAAGCCTTTATAAGAGGTTTAGACAAAGTTCAACAATTAAATAGGTGATTAGTGATTGAGAAAAAAAAAAACGTATTTCGTAATGGATTCAATCATGTAGCTGTAACTATGGAAACCATTTTTTCCTCCATTCACATCGAAACATTGTCTCTCGAGACTACTTCAAGAACGTTTGGGAGTTCTTTGACTTCCCCGCTCCGTCAGTGGTGGTCTAAGGTGAGTCAGTCTGCCCAGTGAGTCTGTGCCAACGTAGCCGTGGGGCTAACACATTGAGGGTACAGACAGAGAGATTAAATAAATAAGAAGCAGCGCGCTGGCAGGATGGAGACCCATCGGAGAACACAAGGACAGGGGGAACGCCTTCACAGCAAACACAGCGAGAGAAACCAGTTACCTAGGACAGGCGTGCATACTGTACCAATGGACAAACAGACAGACAGCCAGACAGAGCGTTAGTGTGACCGACTGACAGACAGACAGACAGACAGACAGACAGACAGAAACAGTAACAAACAAATAGGAACAGACAGACAGACAGACAGACAGAAATAGACAGACAGACAGAAACAGACAGACAGAAACAGTAACAGACAAATAGGAAGACAGACAGACATACATACATACAAACAGACCATCAAAACAAAAAACACCCACTCCGCCCAAAGACGGCGGCCCTCCCCTCTCTTACATGTCGCTGGCGATGGAGGAGTTCCTGGACATGGATTTGGGGGACAGGTCGTAGTCGCTGTCCGAGCGGTACAGGAAGGACTCCCTCCGCTGGCTGTGGACGAAGTTGGCCTGCAGGATGAGGCCGGAGCCCGGGCTGGCCATGGGGTCCAGCGGGCTGCGCCCCGACGAGGTGCCGTTGTCCACATCGAAGCTACGCAGAGAGAGAGTGAGAGAAGAAGAGATATGTTCAGAGGAGAGACATGTACTGGGTTAATAATCGAAGCTACGCAGAGAGAGAGTGAGAGAAGAAGAGATATGTTCAGAGGAGAGACATGTACTGGGTTAATAATCGAAGCTACACAGAGAGAGAGAGAGAAGAAGAGATATGTTCAGAGGAGAGACATGTACTGGGTTAATAATCGAAGCTACACAGAGAGAGAGTGAGAGAAGAAGAGATATGTTAAGAGGAGAGACATGTCATGTTAATCATCGAAGCTACGCAGAGAGAGAGTGAGAGAAGAAGAGATATGTTCAGAGGAGAGACATGTACTGGGTTAATAATCGAAGCTATGCAGAGAGAGAGAGAAGAAGAGATATGTTAAGAGGAGAGACATGTACTGTGTTATTCATCTAAGCTACGCAGAGAGAGAGACAACAGGAGACACAGGTTAAGAGGAGATACATTATGTCCTGTGTTATTCTATGAAGCTACACAGAGGGAACAGGGGTTAAGAAGAGAGATACATTATGTCCTGTTATTCTATGAAGCTACACAGAGGGAACAGGGGTTAAGAGACATGTACTGTGTTAATCATCAAAGCTACACAGAGGGAGAGGGAGAAGGAGACAGGGGTTAGATACAAAATGTCCTGTATTAATCATCGAAGAGGTTAGGAGGAGACAAATATGTACTGTGTTAACCATCTAAGCTACATAGAGGGAGAGGGAACAGGAGAGAGATACAATATGTCCTGTGTTAATCATCGAAGCTACAGGTTAGGATGAGACAAATAAGTACTGTGTTAATCATCGACGCTACCCAAAGGGAGAGGGAGAAGAGGAGATATGTGTATTTTATTAATCGTCAAAGCAATCCAGAGGGAGAACTAGAGGGAGGTGTTGGAAGGCACGAATGATGTACTGTATCCAAGAGAAAAGTCACCACAACATTTGTCCCCCACATTTCACCAAATACCTTGTGGTTATTCTCAAGCAGACTAAGAGAAAGAAGCCAAACTCTTTAGAAGTTCAAAACTTTGGCCCAAAAAAAAAAGTTCGATTATTAAAGCAAATCCTTGTAAATGGCACCGTTAATTACACAATATTCGGAGAACTGAGGAGCGCTTTAATCAGCCCACACATCCATGGCCATATTAGGGAACGTTGAGTTAAATCCAACAAACAATCAGTAATATAAGCTGTAGTCTATTATTTAAAGCCACTATAAGCAACTTTTTTGGTATAACGCATTCACATATTATCAATACCTTTCTACAGTTTGCACATTGTAATGTCTATGAGAGAATGAAAAAAGAAAATCACCGTTCTCCCGCAAAACTGTGACGATTTAGTTTACGGCACACTTACTTTGACCATACACACTTGGAGTACAGTCGTTGATCGTGCTAGCGACATGCAGTGACCACGCGCATTCTGCATGTCTTCTTTGCGACGCTTAGGGGAAATAATTACACTAAGCCAACGGTAGGGGTCACCAAAATCACCTCCTACAAATAAAACTACACACAGCCGCTTTGATTAAGACAATAACGTCGACTGACTTACACCAGCGAGCTACAAGGAGATGTGTAAGACGACGTGGAGATAGAATTAGCAGCAAGGCAATTTAACCTGGGCCTGCTCAACATGCCTGACTCTGTTTGTTATAGCCAGTTGTCCGGGGCAACCACAAAACACAATTCTAATTGTTGCATCAGGTTGCTTTGTTTGAGATTAACAAAAATGACACCACGTGCTGCCTGTGACGACAGCTAAAACGGCGCACACGTCTGAGCTACGGGGGATTGAAGTGGATCAGCGTTTGTCTTTAAGCCGCTGTTGTATTTAGACCGGTGTTCAGACGGCTGGTAATAGCTAAGGAAAGGCTACGTCACAGGTCAGCGCGGGCGGTGTGGTAAGCCACGCTCCTGATGTGAACCTAACCTGTAAAGGGAGCATAATCGTCGTACATGGCAACCAGGTCAAGTTGAGGATTGCCTTCATCCATGTTCCTGTGACGTAAGGAGGGGGTGTGTGTGTTTGAGGGCCAAGATGAGGATTGCCTTCATCTGGTCACCTGATTCACCATGCCCTTCATGTCGTCACAGGATCCGGGGAAATCCCTGAGGACTCGGGAAAGCCACGGCTGTCCCTCTGTGTGTGTGTGTGTGTGTGTGTGTGTGTGTGTGTGTGTGTGTGTGTGTGTGTGTGTGTGTGTGTGTGTGTGTGTGTGTGTGTGTGTGTTTGTGTGTGTGTGTGTGTGGTTGGTGCACAGGTAATCCCTCCAGGATCTAAGAGAGTGACGACATGCAGTCTTGTAGACGCAGTTAGGCTTAAGGTCCCCCCGGCCCCACAGCCTGATCCAGACTCTACACACATGGGATTCCCTCAGTGACGTGAGTCCACACCGCGAGTACTCCCCACCCACCGTCATTGGTTTGATCCGCTTAAAAGGCATCCCCCACAGGTGCCCAAAGTGGAGCAGCTCAAACAGGTTAGTGTAGGGGTGTGGGCGTCCGGGTAATGCCTGCGTGGGTGGGTGCGTTCATTTAAGCCAACGTCACTGTCCAAGTGCTAACCAGCGATGGAGCGGTCGAGCGTGACGCACAGGAAAGGCGAGGGAGGCGCTATTAATATGAATGAACTAGTTCTTCCATGACATAAAAAAAGAAAGTGTAACGGGGACATGAGGCTGTGCGCTTCGGTTGCCATTGGGGAAGGGAAAGTGCTTTCAGACCGTCTGACAAACTTCTTTAAATTAAATTTAAAGGAGAATTAAATTTTAATTAAACGCTGAGCTTCTCCTTGACATCATCAGAAATGTATGACGATATAAAAAAAAAAAAAAAAAGACAAATGGGGAAATAATGTAGTAAAAAAAGGTTTTTGGGTTTCATTATTGAACTATTTGTAACTACATGTAAAGAATTACACACCTAAACGTTCTTGCACTTCACTTTGTCCAAAGAAACACCAACGCAAACCATTTCTCAATGAACTCCCTTTTGAAGTTCAGCTCAACACAGTCATCGTCCCCTTCCTTCCTGAGTCATATTTATCTTCCAAACAAACCTGACATTTCCGTCCTCAACTTTGTGAGGGTGTTTTTGTCTTACACTCAGTCTAACCAGAACCACGTGTTGTTCTACCTTAGCCACATGTCCGGGAAGCTGCTGGACCCAGGAAGAGACAGAACAGAGTCTACTGACGCTCCCAACGGACCCTTTCAAACGGGCCCTGTCCAGAACATAACCAATGGTTAAAAAAAAAAGAGAGAGAGAGAGAGAGAGAGAGAGAGAGAGAGAGAGAGAGAGAGAGAGAGAGAGAGAGAGAGAGAGAGAGAGAGAGAGAGACAAAAAAGAAGAGACACCAAAAAATAAAAAATGAGACATCCCTCGCCTCTCTTTTTAAGATTCCTCTCCTAAAAAGGAGCAAAGTAGCCGCCACCAGGACCGACCCAGCATACCTTGACATCAGAGAGCCAAGCGTACAGATCTATTTATCTTCACGTGGAGAAAAAGAACAGAGCTCTTTCGTTCGTTGTAATCTTTCGGGTGTTGGAGGATTTGGAGATGGTTGCCTGTGTTTCTTAAACTCTGTGTAATATATACAAAAAGGCTCCGTCACTGAGGTTTCCACCTTATGTGCAAAGCTCTTGATAAAATAAAACCGCTCCACACGAAAAAAACGAGTCATCTCAAGTGTATTTAATCTACCGTGGCCGTAAACTTGACTTCAGCCATGTCCCTTACCACGGCTAGCCTACGGAGGTCCACACACTCTCTGCGTGATTTATGTCTGGCACGATGCAAGTGTATGTGTTAGCGATCCACTTTATAATCATAACAACTTGATAGAAGCCCATAGATAACCCATTGTAGCGCTCCATCAACGGCCAAACCTTTCAAGCTACGCTAATTGGGTTGTTGTCCCGGCAAACTGGGGGAGCAATGTATTAGTGAACGTATAAAGCCTTATTGAGCGCACTGAAAAACACTACCAAGTTCGGAAATGTCCAGTTGGGAGTCAGAAGCATGCTGACGTTACCCTGACAAGGGGGCGGGGGGGGGGGTCACTCACAGTTTGCTAGTTAGGGTCATGGGGTCGTTAGTCCCATGGTTATGAGACCAAAGATCACAAGTTAGCCATTCATATCTTCTCTACCCGCCCTGTGATAGACTGGCGACCTGTCCAGGGTGTACCCCGCCTCTCGCCCTGTGTCCGCTGGGATAGGCTCCAGCCCCCCCCCGTGACCCTGTACAGGATAAGCGGTAAAGTTAATGGATGGATGGATGGATCTTCTCTACCCTACTGAACACATGACCCCTTAAGGCCTCTCGTAACAAAATGTCCCATCTAAAACATTATGGACATTTAAGCCCTGCCTTAAAGCTTCTTTGAAACCTTTTCCGCCATGAAGATGGTGTGGGAAACGGGACATTTCACATATTGCTGCCGGCGCACTCTCTGGTGTCATCAACGCCAGGGACACCACTGACTTATGATGGTCTCTGGTAACACAGGGTTGCTATGATGACAGGCTGGATTACCAGGGGGACATAGATACAGGGAGAGGGGGGGACGCAAAAGAGAAAGGGAAGAGAGGGAGACAAATGAACAAGCAGAAAGAAAGAAAGAAAGAAAGAAAGAACAGCTCAAACTTAGCAAGAACTTTAAGCCTACCAACTCCAGAGAGAGAGAGAGATACAGAGAGATACAGAGAGATGCAGAGACACAGAGAGAGAGACAGAGAGAGAGATACAGAGACACAAAGAGAGAGAGAAATACAGAGAGAGAGAGAGAGAGCGTGAGAGAGAGATGCAGAGATACAGAGAGAGAGAGAGAAAGAGAGGGTTGGTGTGTCACAGAGGGAGGTAAGGGTCCCTTGGGGATACTGTGGAGCGTTGGGGTATTATGTTCCACGTCTGGGTGTGGACTCCAGGGGGACACTGGAAAAACATGTGATGCTGAGAGACAGGCCGCTGAGAGAGGGAGAGAGGGAGAGAGAGACAGGCCGCTGAGAGAGGGAGAGAGAGACAGGCCGCTGAGAGAGGGAGAGAGGGAGAGAGAGACAGGCCGCTGAGAGAGGGAGAGCGAGAGAGAGGGACAGGCCGCTGAGATAGGGAGAGAGGGAGAGAGAGACAGGCCGCTGAGAGAGGGAGAGAGGGAGAGAGGGAGAGAGAGACAGGCCACTGAGAGAGGGAGAGAGGGAGAGAGACAGGCCGCTGAGAGAGGGAGAGAGGGAGAGAGAGACAGGCCGCTGAGAGAGGGAGGGAGAGAGAGACAGGCCGCTGAGAGAGGGAGAGCGAGAGAGAGGGACAGGCCGCTGAGAGAGGGAGAGAGGGAGAGAGGGAGAGAGAGACAGGCCGCTAAGAGAGGGAGAGAGGGAGAGAGAGACAGGCCGCTGAGAGAGGGAGAGCAACGGAAAGAGAGGGAGAGAGAGAAATGGAAAGACAAGGAGAGGTGAGAGAGTTAGAATAAGAGAAACAAAGAAGGAGAGAGCGTGACAGCGAGAGAGAGAGAGAGAGAGAGAGAGAGAGAGAGAGAGAAAGAGAGAGAGAGAGAAAGAGAGAGGAAATAGAAGGAGAGTAAGAGAGCTCCACGACCCCAGTCCAGTCTACCAAAGCTCCTCAGATGTGTTCTCCATGGTCAACACAATGGATGATGGTAGTGAACCAGTTTGTCTTGACTCCTCAGCCCATGGGGGGGGGGGGGGGGGGTCACAGAGGTGCTCCAGCACATACTGTTACCTTCGTCACAGTGGGGGGGGGGGGGGGGGACGATAGTCCCCGCAGAGCACAGTATGACACTCTCCTCTCCATAGAGGACCAGAGAGACACACAGAGCAGAGTACAGGATGACACTCTCCTCTCCATAGAGGACCAGAGAGACACACAGAGCAGAGCACAGGATGACACTCTCCTCTCCATAGAGGACCAGAGACACACAGAGCAGAGCACAGGATGACACTCTCCTCTCCATAGAGGACCAGAGACACACAGAGCAGAGTACAGGATGACACTCTCCTCTCCATAGAGGACCAGAGAGACACACAGAGCAGAGCACAGGATGACACTCTCCTCTCCATAGAGGACCAGAGAGACACACAGAGCAGAGCACAGGATGACACGCTCCTCTCCATAGAGGACCAGAGAGACACACAGAGCAGAGCACAGGATGACACTCTCCTCTCCATAGAGGACCAGAGAGACACACAGAGCAGAGTACAGGATGACACTCTCCTCTCCATAGAGGACTAGAGAGACACACAGAGGTCGATCCAACAAAACCAAGGCTTCCACATTCACTCCCAATGCATAAAATAGGAGAATTAAAAAAACTATTTTACAAAAAGAGTTGAGTATAACTAAGTGATAACAAAATAATTGAATTGCTGAGGATTTGTAAAGCGCTGCGCTGAACGAGAAACTGTAAGTGGAGGTGTGACGCCAGCAGAACCAGGACTGTGTCGGCCTGGGGTAGTAGGGTAGCGTGCGTAACCGCGCACGTGGATGTGTGGGTGTCTCTGTCTGTGTGTGTGTGTGTGTGTGTGTGTCTCTCTCAGTGTGTGTGTGTGTTTGAGTCTGTGCATGTGTCAGTGTGTGTGAGTCTGTACATGTGTCAGTGTGTGTGTGAGTGTGTGTCTGTGTGTGAGGGAGTGTGTTAGTGTGTGTGTGTGTGTGTGTGTGTGGTGACGTAGGCTCTCAGAGGGGGCAGCAGGGCTATCTAGGCCGCGGGTGGTCCGTCCCTCATTCAGCAGCAGCAGTAGCTAACAGCTAACAGCTATCGGGGACAATGTGAGGCCACTGTGACAGAGGAGGCTAGGCTATTAATAATGGAGAGAGACGCACAGAGGAGAGACGAGAGAGAGAGGGGGGTCGAGAGAGGGGGGTCGAGAGAGGGGGGTGGGGGGGGGTCGAGAGAGAGGGGTCGAAAGAGAGAAAAAGAGAGGGGTGGGTTGAGCGAGGGGGGTCAAGAGAGAGAAAAAGAGAGGGGGGGGGGTCGAGCGAGGGGGGTTGAGAGAGAGAAAGAGAGGGGGGAGAGAGGGAGATAATTCTTTTGAGGAGGTCACGTTATAGGGATTAGTCCTGCAAGGAGAGACAAGGGATGGTGAAGGGGGAGGGAGAGAGAGGCGGGGGGGGTAATTATTTTGAGCAGGTCATGCTACATGGATTAGGACGGGAAGAAGAGGGTGATGTGAGGAGTGATAAAACCAGGCAGAAGGGTGAAATAGAGCGGAGAGAGAGGTATAAAAAAAAGAGAGGAGAGGAAGAAGGGATGGCATGAGGACAATAGAACGGACGAGTGCGAAAGAGGGAATGGGGCCGGACAGAAAGAAGAGACAGAGAAACGGAGGGAGAAAAGAGGAACGAAAAGCGGGGAAAGAAAGAGGGAGATGGGGTGATGGTGGCCCATTTAAGCAGAGGTCATCCCCAGATAGTGTGAAGGAGGGAAGAAGAGGAAGAAGAAGAGGAAGAAGGAATACGAGGAAGAAGAAGAATAAGAAGAAGAAGAAGAAGGTCAGGACTTTGAAGAAGGCCCAGTGAATCCTGGCTGATTCTAGCCACCCTCTGTCAATTGAGTTTTTGTTGCTTCCATCAGGCCGCAGATATAATCTGCCAAGACGCAGGACCAAAAGACTTAAACACTAATTTGTTCACGCTGTCATTGGCCTTTTAAATACTTCAATGTGATTTTTGTACTCTGTTAATGTCGTCTATTTATTATTGTCTGTCTTATGTGGTTACTGGCTGTAAATCAAATTGCCCCGAGGGGATAATAAAGATTACTTGAACTTGAACTTGATGACACACACTGTACACACTAAATCCCCCCTCTTTCTTCATGACATGTAACTAAAATAAGGCCTGGTCTGTGAAGCATTAGCCTCAGGGCTAGCTGTTGGGCTAGCATGTTAGCATGTCCACTCCAGCAGCCAGTAGTGCATGGCACTGTATGACAGGACAGCATGTGAAAGGAGAGTGGCCTGGTTTTTAAAGCAGTAGATGCTGCGCTAGGATATCAACATGCCCATACCAGCAGCCAGTAGTAGTGTATGAAAAGAGCCTGTTCTGTGAAGTGCTGGCCATGAGGCGAACTGTGGGGCTAGCGTGTTAGCGTCCTGTGCATGTTAGCATGTTAGCGTGGTGAGAAAGGGCAACGGAGGGGAAAGTAGCTGTTAGCCTAGCCGCAGCGTCACAGATAAACGGCCATCCATATAGTCTGCAGATGGACAGCCCAAAGACAACCCCTCTGAATCTAAACAGCCTGCCGGTCTGCCTGCCTGCCTGCCTGCCTGCCTGGATGTCTGATCACTCTGTCTGCCTGCCTTCCTGCCTGCCTGCCTGCCTGCCTGCCTGCCTGCCTGCCTGCCTGGATGTTTGACCACTCAGTCTGTCTGTCTGTCTGTCCGTTCTGACCATAGACAACCAACAAACAACACTTAAAGGGTTAATAACAAGTTACAAACATGCACACACATTCTCTCTCTTACACACACACACACACGCACGGACACACACATGCAGACACACACATCTGAAGTAGGTCAGAAGTATAATACCATCTCAACATCCCCCATCTAACACAGCTCTATTGAAGGCTTTTGCACACTACGGAGCGTAACCAGACCCACAGAGTACCGGTCTAGATCAGTAGTGGAAAAAATGCTTTACACAGCTGAAAGGACTCTTGCGCAGAGATAATAAAAATAAACTTTTGAAGCATTTTGAGTCTGCTATGGGATGCTAGTTTGTTTTGGGTGGCTCGTCCGTGGGACTCCAGTTGCTCTTCTACATTTAAAGGTTGTGTGTTGCCTTGTCGTCTGACCCCATAGACAAGTGGTCCAACTGCAGTTCAGCCGTCTTACACCGCTAGACCAGGTCCAGAGAGGAAGTCTACCTCTTTAAGTACTATGTATGTATGTTTGGACGATTGCTTATGCCTCTGCCTTAAAAGTGGATACTCAGACATTTCCCATTACAATCCCTATGAGAAGACAGAGGACAAAGTGTGATATCACCTTGGAGAGTACGGAAGCTTATGTGTAGACGTGTGTTCACCCGACACTCAAGGGTCTCAATAATCACCCCTCTCTTGAGCCGCATAGATCGTGTCTGCGTGCCTGCGTGTGTGTGTGTGTGTGTGTTGGAGGGGATCTGATGTGTGTGTATTTTGGAGGGCAGCTGTTTGTGTGTGTGTGTGTGTGTGTGTGTGTGTGTGTGTGTGTGTGTGTGTTGTCTCACAGACATTCTAAAGGGTGGTGACAGGGGGGGGTGGGCGCTACGTGACGAGAGGGACATAAATGGTGTCACTGGCAGATGACCGAAATGCCAGCTGGAACACCTGACCTCACACTCCAACACACACACACACACACACACACACACACACATACACACATACACACTCAAACACAGTCCCTCTGTGTTGGCTTCCACGTATGAAATGCGATAAAAAAAAAATACCGCTAACCACGACTGCCTAGGATAAACATGACCACACAACACATACCCACACACACGTACATGTGTACT
This sequence comes from Galaxias olidus, assembly GCA_026901105.3. Classification (NCBI taxonomy): domain Eukaryota; kingdom Metazoa; phylum Chordata; class Actinopteri; order Galaxiiformes; family Galaxiidae; genus Galaxias; species Galaxias olidus. The sequence goes on from JAPMUY010008955.1 coordinate 52,114, forward strand.
ACTATCCATGCAGTCGATATTTTTGAGCAGGTCTGTGTGTGCGCAGGTCCAAGACGAACACTAAGCACGTTGGCGTGTCCCGTGGTACTAGTCAGATGAGGTCATGTATCTATGTCAAACACATCGATGGAATGTATCTTTACAAGTCAAACCCCTCAAAAATAGGCACACTCTATACCAGACCAATACTGTGACACCTCCTAAGGATAGATGACTAAACTAAACCAAATAAAACTTTAAAGAAAGTAAGAAATAAAACTTTAAAAAATGTTTTGCTAAGAAGGAACAATTCAGCGAAAAGCATTTTTCATCTGGATTTAAAGTTGGGTCCAGCTATATTCAGCACAGTGTAGCTAAACGCCGCGTCACCTTTTGGAAATGTGAACTCTGGGAACGGTTTGGGGACCTGTCCCAGATGACCTGAGGGGTCGACCTACAACCTAACACCAGAACAAAGCCAGCCGGCGTCTACAGTCCTAGCTTCCTAACGTCACAGTGGAAACAGAAAGACAGAGAAACAGAGAGATAGAGAAACAGAGATTGAGAAACAGAGAGATGGAGAAACAGAAACAGAGAGATAGAGAGAAACAGAGAGATAGAGAGAAACAGAGAGATAGAGAGTAACAGAGATTGAGAAACAGAGAGATGGAGAAACAGAAACAGAGAGATAGAGAGAAACAGAGAAATAAAGAGAGAGGGAGCGAGAGAGAGAGAGAGAGTGGAGGAGAACACCGACAAGTCAAACGGCGATAAAAGAAAGAAGGGGGGCAAAAAGAGAGAGAGGTGGACAAAGAGAAGAGAGGATTGGTTTTACCAGATTCCTTCAGTGTTCCTCAGGGAGCTGGTTGAGCGTGAACGAGGCTTCAAAACAATACTCATGGTCAACTCATAGGACCAGGTCCTCCTCTCTAGGTTCTGGAACTGATCCCTCGTTCTTATTCCTGCTCCTCCTCTCTGGACTAATAGGACCAGGTCCTCCTCTCTAGGTTCTGGAACTGATCCCTCGTTCTTATTCCTGCTCCTCCTCTCTAGGTTCTGGATTTGATCCCTCGTTCTTTTTCCTTCTCCTCCTCCTCCTGTTCGTCCTCCTCCTCTCTAGGTTCTGGATTTGATCCCTCGTTCTTTTTCCTGCTCCTCCTCTCTGGTCTGGACTGTATTATGATGCCTTGCTGTCGTCTTTCAGAGCCAGGGGGCAGCTTGTACTTTGAGAACAGGGAGCCCAGGCTATAACCACCCCCGCCCACCCCCTCCGCTCCTCCACTTTCTCCTCTCAATATTCTGTATCTCTCTCTTTCGCACTCTCTCTCTAACTCACTCTTTATTTCACTGGCCCTTACTGTCACTGGTGTTCTCTTGCTCCAGCTATCTCTTTGACTCGCACCGTCCCTTTCTCTCTCTCTCTCTCTCTCCCTCTTTTCTTTCTCTCTCTCTCACTCTCTCTCTCTCCCTCCCTCCCTCCCTCTCCCCCACCCCCCCGGGGCTGAGTAAGCATGCAGCTCCTCTCGAGTTTCTCTCCTTCTTTGTTTCTGCACTCCATTCTTTCTGCCCCTCCTGCTACTCCCCCTTTTGTCCTTTCAGTCCATTTCACTCTTCACGTCTCTCTCTCTCTCTCTCTCTCTCTCTACTTTCCCTTCCCGTTCTGATAAGAGTGTGTGTGGCTCTGAGGAGACACAGAAGCCCCAAGGACCTGGTCTGTGTGTGTGTGCGTGCGTGCGTGCGTGTGCGTGTGCGTGTGCGTGTGAGTGTGTGTGTTTGATTAGAGTGTGTTTGGCTCTGAGGAGACGGAGGCCCCAGGGACCTGGTCTATGTTTGTGCGTGTTCGTGTGTCTGTGTGTATCACTATGCATGTGAGTTTGTTTGTGTCTGTGTGTTTCTGTGGTTGTGTGTGTGTTTCTCTGTGTATGTGTGCGTGTGTGTGTATTTCTGTGTTTGTTTGCTTGCCGTTTGTCACATGTCAGAGTGGCAGTGACAGTCGATCCCCTTCAGGGGACTGGGACAGCTGTGTGTGTGTGTGTGTGTGTGTGTGTGCGTGTGTGTGTTTGCATTTTTTTTAAATAGTGTCACCAGCTTGGGCATGCAGCACTGGGACATAGACATGTTTGAGCAAAAACATAGTCTGCACACACACACACACGCACACAGAAAGGGAGGAAACGTCGTCTGGGGCGACAGTGTAAGATGATAAGACATGTTTACTTGAGGAGAAGAGACAGAAGGAGAAGAAGGGAGGGAAGATAAGTACTTATTTTAAGAGAGGGTCAAACATGGTCGTAAACAGGATAGAGCAAACACACACACACACACACACACACACACAGTAGTAGAATGAGACATGGCAGTAACTTAATCCAAAGTTCCAGAGCAGCAGTGTACCTCTCACCTCTCTCTTTGCACTATCTCCATGGAGCCTAGGTGAACAGTTTATCATACTGTGTACTACTAAGTTCCCTAAACACACACACACACACACACACACACACACACACACACACACACCCAACACTCTAGACAAACACACACACACACACACACACACACACTAACTAACACAATTCCAAGCCCCCTACAACACTCTAGACAAACATACACCCATGCACACGCACACAGCTGACCCCCCCTCACAACCCCTTTAGACAGACACACATACACACACACACACACACACACACACACACGCACACACTGACAGAGAATAGCTTCTTTATTGTCCAAAGCCCAAAGACGGGGCTTCACTCAGACCATGACAGTCTGTCCGCTGCCCATTGGCTGTCTGTGGTGACTCAGTAAACCAGGTGAGGGGGGGTTTTTGCGCCCCCGTCAGCGATAAAGTGGCAGTTTATTTCCGGCCCCTGGGGTCAGGGGTCAGCTTGTATGTCTTTCCACACGGCATTGACGTGTCTGTCCGTTGCGAGCCATGCGTCAGGGCTTCCGGTAAGCTGTAACGTGGTGCAGGGGAACGTAACCCTTTTACCAGAGTCAGCGTCATTACAGGTCTGAAAGTAGAACACGGTTTGGTATTGAGGGCATCTTGTGGACAAAACGTGAGAGAGAGAGAGAGAGAGAGAGAGAGAGTACTGGTCTGATGTTTATCATATACTAACATATGGTTACTATAATTGTTTTGACCAATGCTTTGACAATAACTACGATACGGTATTTCATGTCAACAAAGCTAACTGAAATTGAAAAAGAAAGTTGAGTGAGTGAGTAAGAGAGAGAGAGCGAGAGAGAGACAGAGACAGAGAGAGTGAGAGAGAGAGAGAGACAGACAGACAGAGAGAGAGAGAGAGAGAGAGAGAGAGAGAGAGAGAGAGAGAGAGAGAGAGAGAGAGAGAGAGAGAGAGAGAGAGAGAGAGAGATAAAGATACAGGTTGGCTCACTAGTACTTCTACAACTACTACAGCACAACATGTGACCATGATGCCCTCTTGTGGTCAAATGGGAACACTATAAATACCAATCACAAACACTTTCATTAAGCGTGGCCATTGTTATATGTAAAGCTATACAGACATCTCTCAGATAATGTTCTGTAATGTAAAATATATATTTAGGAAACAAAAGCTAATTAATAGCACGATCAACAACAGATAGTGTTTCAAACTACTGCCTATAACCAATGTGGTCCTTCTGCAAAAGTACCACATTAGATTAAACCCATGTAGAGCAAATGTAAATGGTTCAATCTTGATAAGTCAAAACCAAAGGAGATACCGCCCTTGTTCTCTTTCGTGTTGTGCTTTTCGGATGGCACGACTACCGGCGGTGGGTTGTGACTTTGATCCGATAGCCAGTTCTCAGAGGGTTTCTCAAGACTTGACAAGTTCCTCCGAACGACCACACTCTGAGAGAGAAAAAAGCACTAGTGATACTTCCCTTTTCAACCATGAGTTTACATTTGAAGAGATTTTCTCCAGCTGAAGTGTGAAACAGACTGTCTGAAGAAGAAAAAACAATAACTTGACACCTACTATATTACGAGAATATCGATCGCAACAAACAAGAACAGTTAAGTCCTTCTGACACAAACTAAAAGGATAGGATGTGGCCACACACAGCCTACGAAAGCTGCAAATAAACATAAACTTTCACACCTTCAAGTAGGCTTTTGTCAGCCATCACTGCAGTCCTGCCAGAGCCTTTTAACCCTTTGTTCTCTGTGAGCGACGGCAGGCAGGCTGGCCCCCAGACGGAGGTTATCTGACCTCACCACACACATTGTCTCCCGTGCGGGTTACCTAACATTGATCCTCTGTCCACGGTACCTGGCTAAGCCCTCCTGATGCCGCTGGCCAGGGTTAGAGGCTTAACGCCCTGGGCTGGCGGAGCAGGGCCGGTCAGAACAGCTTTTTGCAGCACGGTCTGTGCCTTGTCCGTTTACTATCGCATTACATTAAAGGGCTCAGCGCGAGCGCGGCGCTTGGATGGCGCAGGGCTTTCTCTCTGGCTCAGATGAAGCCAGCTCGTCTGCCCCTCTCAAGGAAAAACAATCAAACAACACAGAGGTTCAAAGAGGAGATACTGATTAACGTGGACTTGCTTTTAACATGCAACGCCTTTTGTTATTCCCTTCAGCTATGCAAAGTATGTATGGCCTACAATCAGTCTTACAATTAGAATTTTGATGTGAAAGTTTTGATGTTAGGATATTAAGTTGACTAATATACGTTGCCTTGTAAGTTGAGTAATAAGAGTCTGGGATGGGACAGACTGAACCCGTGGGCAGTGTGGCCGTGTTTGCAGAGATCAACCAAAGTATAGCGGGGCCCGTTTCCTCAATGCCCGTCTTTCCCTCCTTATTATATAATCTACCACCGTCCAAAGCACATAGAAAAGCAGCAGGGAGTCGAGTTCTCAACAGAAATCAGTAATAAATCAACAGTCTATCAATACAAGCCTTTCATACAACACACATATTAACACAATAACAGAGAGCTACACAACACACAGTCACACCGGAATCAGTAAGGAAAGCCGAGTTACCTCCATCATGTCCACCTTACCTACTTCACTTAAAGTACACAACAACAACAACAGCAGTTAGCAACAACCCGACAAAACCTCCGCAGCAACCGTGGAGGGAGTCCTACCTACCTGTAGGATTTGAGCAGGCGTTTTCTCTTGGTGCCCCGAATCAGATCCTTTGACCCCATGCCTAACCTTGGTAGGCTCAGAGGTGTAAACGGCCAGTCATCCTGAGAGTCGAAGGACTCCATGTGTAGAGCCAGAGTCAGAACCGGGACCCAAACTCAGAACCAGCAGGCAGAACCAGGCAGACGAGGGCTTTCGACTATATACGGGCGTGTGTTAGCGCACGGCAAACCTAAAGCTCTACTGCCATGACCACTTCCCTTAAAGTCTCGTAGCGCTATCGTTCTATCTCTGTTTCTTACTCTCCTCCCCTTCTCTCTCTCTTTCTCTCTCTCTCCCTCCTTTGCAGTCTGTCTTCTTCCTCAGTCATACATTAGGGGTCGCCGTAGCTCTTAAGTCCATGTCCACAAAGTCCTAGGATGTAATGTACCCCTAGTCTTCCCCCGTTCTTACCTCTCCCTCTCTCTCTCTCTCTCTCTCTCTCCTGCCCTCCCTCCAGCCTGCTGGCTGGGATTCCTCCCCCTCTCACCCCTCCTCCTCCTTCTCATAAGCTCATTAGTAAAAAGGGAGTTGACTGCAGGCAGAGCATGCGCCCACCGCAGGGTAGAAAACCTTCCTTCATTCACAGGTTCCTGCTTTCCCACTGCAGACAAAACCAGGGGATGAAAAACGTCTCTGAATTGACTAGCAGCAGAGACAAAAGTATCAGTAGTACAACAACATAGCTGCTGTCGTGTAGATGGTGAAACGTTTTGAGTTGCTAACCTTTAACTTAGTCACTGTTATGACGACTCTACTGGGTTGACTTTCGACTATGAGATTATGAATTATAATACAGTCCTTTGAAAATGGCCCACACCTACTTTCTAGGAAACAAATGCTCAGCGTTGCTGAGTAATAAAAGTAGAACACTAAGTTTAATATATATATATATTTATATATATATATTCCTCTCTCTCGTCTCTCAGTATGACTAGCGCCATCTCTAGCTTTCTTCTTCTTTTCTTGTAACGCAAGTCACAAATTGTTCAGCGATCCTTAAAGTCTCTCTCTTTGTCTATGATACTCTTTCTGGAGACGTGTCGGCACACCAGTAATGTACACGGTGTCTCAGGCAGTAGAGGAAGCACGCTCTCAGGGATCAGTGTGGTTTCACAGGTCAGAGAGCAGTGACCCTTGAGAGTAGCGGCCCTAATCCAGCGATGCTGTCTGCGCAAAGCCTGACTCCTCACTGCACAATGAACAACTCAACTAAACTGAAGCGTGCGTGGCCAGTTAATGATCCACAACAAAGCCGTCGGTCTAATACGGCAGGCAGTAAGAACAGGCTCTGGAGGAGCAGCGGTGAAGAACTTTATAAAAGTTGTGAGGGACTTTATAAAAGTAGTAAAAGTTTATAATTCTTAAAGTTTAATGTCATTAAATAGTATGCACAGACACGCACAGTCATTGATCTCAGTTACATAAAACAGATCAATAACATACGTTCATATTTTAAAAAGAGGCTTTGTCTACACAGCACCACATGTGAGACATAGTGCGTTGATTCAAGTGTGTGAGTGTGATCTCCCCTAATGAACCTGATAAAGGCAGCCAGAACATTACGTGAACGTGCCCCTCAGAGCCAAAAAGAGCTGCTGCTTCAATCCTTCTGCCACTCCTCTCTAATCTGGACTGAGCGTGTGTGTGTGTGTGTGTGTCTGAGTGTGTCTGTGTGTGTGTGTGTGTTTGTGTCTGTGTGTGTGTGTGTGTGTGTGTGTGTGTGTGTGTGTCTGAGTGTGTCTGTGCGTGTGTGTGTGTGTGTGTCTGTCTGCGTTAGTCTGTGTGTGTGTGTGTGTGTGTGTGTGTGTGTGTGTGTGTGTGTGTGTGTTGGTGTGTATGTTTGTGTGTGTGTGTTTGTGTCGGTCTGTGTTTGTGTGTGTGAGTGTGTGTCTGTGTTTATGTGTGTGTGTGTGTGTGTGTGTGTGTGTGTGTGTGTGTGTGTGTGAGAGTGTTTGTCGTGTGAGTGTGTGTTGGTGTGTGTATGTGTGGTGCTCGCCTTGTACGTCAGCCAAGGAGGAGCCAAGAACCTCCTCCCCAAACTGCAGCCAGGCCAGCGTTAGCGCTAAAAGCAGATAGCTGACAATGCACAGTTATGCAGCAGCACTAAGCCTCTTAGAGAGGGCCTGGGGGCTCCGGTCCTGAGATTACATCTGGCATTTCACAGGCATTTAGGAGCTTTCTCCCAAGCCTGCTCCGAGGAAGGGGAGCCTCACTCATCTTCAAAAAGGCTCCTTCTTGCCTTGATAATGTCAGCCACTGAATATGTCCAGAGGAATTAGAGTCTGGACCCTAAGGGACCAAATAAACGGCCAAGCCTAAATATGAATGCTTTTTTGGGGTATTGATTCCTAGTTAATTAATATAGTAACATTTGGTTATTTCAGAATATGGTATGTCGATATCCTTAAATGAATGGATGGATAGAAAACTACAGTACTGTGGATAAGTTTTAGGAAGGGGGTGCTGTTTTGAAGCCGAAGGGTGGTCACACCAAATATTGATTTGATACATATTTTCTTTTCCCTCACTTTGTGTTTTATGAATTAATAAATAAAAATAAACAATTAACATTTATATTTTTATATTAAAAAAATTTCTAACTTTAAAGACTTCACACCTGCCTAAAACCTTTGCACAGTACTGTCTATCTAGAACATCCTCATAATCCTAACCTCCTACTTTAAGATTCAGCCGTGGTATTTCTGTACATAACAGGGTCATTGGAGCCGTTCACAGACAGCTGGGGGAGCCAACCAGACAACTCCAAGTTTACCCTTCTTTTTTCTTCTTCTATGCTTTTACTAGATGTTTATCTCAGGTCAAGTGGTGTCGCTGATGCACTGAAACAAAAGGTGTCGGAAGCATCTACAGACAGAAATAATCCTTAGTCAAATCCTCACATTTCAGTCGTCAACGGACTATGAAAAAAACCCTACACATCCAACCATAATTTATATTTGAGTTTTAAGATTCAAATGCTTTTTCTGTATTTAACTGTACTCAAGTCATACATCTGCCATTAAACAAAAAAAATCCAAGTAGAATAAGATATGCAAAATCTACAAAAACGTATATTTTTTAAATCTATAAACACAGACACACCATTATCATGGTACATGTCCTCAGAAGGTCCACAACTGGGAATTGAATCTGTCTAACATCATGCTTTACCTTTTACATGCTAACGCTGACCCCACCCTTGTCATTTACCATATCCTCCTGGGCTTGATATCGATGGGTTTGTTCGTGGCACAAGGCGAGCCCTTAGACGCCGGTCCCCCGTTGTTCCCGTGGCGATGTCGAACCGTCCTCTCCAGACAGAGCCGCTCAGAGCTGGCTGGTAAACTCATCGTCCTGGCAACCGCTGGCCGAGGTATGGCAAGTCCTACTTTACCAGTCTTACCTACCAAAACCTACGCACCTTAACGCGGCACAGTACAGAATGCCCACTAAAAGCGTCTGACTGTTGAATGACTTTTTCTTTACTTTAATAATAATACGGTAAAAAAAAAAACTCAGGAAAACGTTGCGCCTTGCTTATATAGATCAGATCCCATAAACTGTCCGTACCATCCTGAGCATCCTCGGCTCAAACCCTGCGTCACCATGGAAACGGCAGCCCGTCAACACCTGGTTAGCTCGTCCACCCTACTCCATATGCAGTGGCGGACACTGAGGTGCGATCGTGTCCGACAGGTAAGGTGACACCGGCATCCTTCCCTGCCTGACCCCTCCTCATCATCCATACTCAGCAATGAACCTGGTGCTGGTTCTGCTCACAATCTCGCTCAGCTGCTGGAAATGAGCCAACATGGCAACCCACCTTAGCCTCTTCGAAACGTGTTTGATCGACGGAAACAGGTGAATTACAACAAAAAAAATCTCACGCAAGCAAATATTTCAAAATGTCAAACAAATAACCAAAGTGATAAGAATCTAGGTGTTTTTTTTGTTTTTTCTTTCAATACCATGAAACAGAAGTTGGAGACTCCCTCCACTGCCCTGGCCTCAGAGGCCCAGCACCTGCATGGAGCAGCCACCAGGGTAAACACAGCAGATGGCTGTCGGACGACAGATGTCGCTGGGTGTCACGGAGGTCGCTGCTTGTGACTATGGATCAGCCGTGTAACACAGACTGCCCCTGTCTAATGCAGAAGGAGCCGCAATGGAAAAGCCCACACACCCTGCTGACCCTGTCTGACCTCAGTAAACGTCACACACCCTGCTGACCCTATCTGACCTGAATAAAGGTCATACCCCCCTTCTGACCCCGTCTGACCGGCTGACCCTATCAGACCTCAGTAAAGGTCGCAATCTCCCGCTGACTCTGTCTGACCTCAGTAAAGCCCACACACCCTGCTGACCCTATCTGACCTCAGTAAAGGTCACACTACCCTGCTGACCCTGTCAGACCTCAGTAAACGTCACACACCCTGCTGACACTGTCAGACCTCAGTAAAGCCCACACTCCCTGCTGACCCTGTCAGCCCTCAGTAAAGGTCACGCTCCCTTGCTGACCCTGTCAGACCTCAGTAAAGCCCACACTCCCTGCTGACCCTGTCTGACCTCAGTAAAGGTCGAACTCCCCTGCTGACCCTGTCAGACCTCAGTAAAGCCCACACACCCTGCTGACCCTGTCTGACCTCAGTAAAGGTCGAACTCCCCTGCTGACCCTATCTGACCTCAGTAAAGCTCACACTCTCTAGCTGACCCAATCAGACATCAGTAAAGGTCACACTCCCTGCTGACCCTGTCAGACCTCAGTAAAGGTCACACTCCCCTGCTGAGCCTATCTGACCTGAATAAAGGTCATACTCCCCAGCTGACCCTGTCTGACCTCAGTAAAGGTCACACTCCCCTGCTGACCCTATCTGACCTCAGTAAAGCTCACACTCCCTGCTGACCGTATCCTATCTGACCTCAGTAAAGGTCACACTCTCTAGCTGACCCAATCAGACCTCAGTAAAGGTCACACTCCCTGCTGACCCTGTCAGACCTAGTAAAGGTCACACTCCCCTGCTGACCCTATCTGACCTGAATAAAGGTCATACTCCCCAGCTGACCCTATCTGACCTCAGTAAAGGTCACACTCCCCTGCTGACCCTATCCTATCTGACCTCAGTAAATGTCACACTCCCCGTCTGACCCTATCCTATCTGACCTCAGTAAAGGTCGCAATCTCCCGCTGACCCTGTCTGCCCTCAGTAAAGGTCACACTCCCTGTTGACCCTGTCTGACCTCAGTAAAGGTCACACCAAATCAAACTGCCTACTACATTGGCTAGTGTTGTTTAAAAGGAATCTTTTTTCTTTTCTTTTTTTACAAAATTGAGGTAATGTCTTGCATGTTTGGTTTTGTTCCAAACTTATTTTACTCTTGCTTTGGTTTGACGTATTTACTATACCTTAGCAACTGAAAAGATTATAATAGCAACTTTGAACAAACCAGGACTAGGGTGCAAAGTTTGATTTTATCACAAAAACCGACGTTTGAATTAAAATAAGTGCTTACAACTTTGCACTGAACCTTACATAGTGTACAGAGAGACCCATATGTCACATCAGTATTATTTTTGTATCCTAGTCTGTCAATAGATTCTCCTATACTGGGCTGTTGTCATCAGGCCCCACAGAACACAGTGATGTGATCGGCCCACTATGGGAGCGAATCACGAACAAGCAATTTAGACATGTGGTATTTGTAACCCCTTCCAACCCCTGGCCTAACCCCTCCCTAACAGCATATATCACTGCCTCACTTTCTCTGTCACTTTGCATCACTTGTTTTTTTTGTCCCTCCCTCCACCTCTCCTCTTCCGGCACATTACAGAAAATTGGAACTGTCCTTTCATTAACGTACGGAACACCCAGGTAGAGATAGTTGCCATGGTGACGGTGTTTATATTCGGCGGGGGAACATTGTTTTGGCTGTCTCATGACCCCTGCCGCCACTTTTCATGACGGCGTAAAAACTGCAGGCTCATCGCACTAACAAACAACAACGAAACGACAACACAGAAAATTGAGAGAACCCCCCCCCCCCCCATACAGGAAGGAAAATAAATGGATGGAAAAAAAACCCGGGAAAACGTGAACAAAGCTATTAAAAATACAAGCTGCAATGGATAAATGTCTGGGTTTGTCATACATGTCTGGGACCAAATCACTGAGACAGTCCAGCAAAATGTTATTGAAAAAATGATTTATTGCCACACATGTATTTCCTATTCTTACCACAAGAGAGCAGCACTAGCATATCACTTCCTCTGAATGGTCACCTTTCAGACAAACTGCTTATCAAATCACATACTACTGCTTTTTACTATTAGCAGGCACTTCTGCTGCACTTGCAAGTAGTATGTCCTGTTGCATGCATTTTTTTGCATACTGCATTTGACATAGTATGTATTGGGACATACTAGATCATTTCCTGGCTTACTATATAGTATGGTAGTATGGGTATTGAGACACATACACAAGGGAAACACTTTAACAACACTTCCTGTTTATTCTTTATTGGGGAGCTTACATTTTAAATGTATAGATAACAACAGGCTACCACCTGACCTAGTGCTGAATTAAGAAAAAGGCCCCTCCCTTCTGGGTAACACTTAAGACTGGAACTACATTCACACCATTGTTTATGTGTAGCCTTTTAAGAAAGGTAGAACAGTAACCCTGTTGAATCTTTACATTACATGTAAAATACTACTCCTCGTTGAAGTTCTGACAAGGACTAGCCCCATCCTACCTCTCTGAACTCATTCATTCCCACACTCCCTCCCGTAACCTATTCGCTCATCAAATATTGGGACTACTCACCACACGCAAAACCAGACTTTGCTCCATGAAGGACTGAGTGTTCAGTGGAGCTGCCCCGACTCTCTGGAAATATTTACCGCAAGACAATCAGGAAGTAAGCGTCCATCTACGTCTGTAAAGCCAAGCCAAACTCTAAACTCATCTGTTAACCTTAGCGTATCCTTCGTTATGTAAAGCGTCCTTGAGCATCATCGAGCACCTTTGAAAATGTTATGCTTTACTATTATCCGCAAACTCAGACTAGCATCACAATGCCGTTCTTAACAGTTTTCAAATGCCAACCACAGAACGACACTGTGATTGCGCTTCCATCTGCAGCTGGTCTGGACAGCCAACTAAATAATAATCTCTAAAATATATAATAATCTCTAACGTATGCCGTTAAATAAAGGAAGGGGTTTGACAAATGGAAGTGTGTCTACACATTCAAGCTGGCACTTCTGTGGTTGTTTTTGCACCAATCTGAACACTCTGGTATTTGAGTTGACGGGGTTTTGAGATGGAGAGCATGGCACCCGTGGATCCTTGATTCTGCTCCAACTTTATTATAATTACAACGAATAAAAAAAAAGAAAATCAACAATTATCATTGCAACTTTTTAACTGCTGAACTTCCGTAAATCTCAATATTAAACAGCTGATGACACCATTACATCGTTCTTCCAATTCAAAAATAGACCCCACAAATATATTGTCCCTCAAATGACAAAGGTGCAGGCTTATTGAGCAAACTATACATCATTTACCAGACAGTAATGTCCGATTGAAAATCTGAGAGAGAGAGAGAGAGAAAGAGAGAGAAAGAGAAATGAAAGAGAGAGAGAGAGAGAGAGAGATGAGAGACAGACGAGAGAGAGGGAGACGGAGAGAGATAGAGCGAGAGAAAGAGAGACATGCACACAAAGGGCGTGTGAGAGGTGCTTGTTTTATGAG
>JAPMUY010008955.1:67500-77270 GCA_026901105.3 Galaxias olidus
CGGTACAGTCACAAAAAAACCCGTCAACGACAAATCCTGTGATTTTTGGTGAAAAAGAGCGTAAGTAAGCAAAAGGTTTAAAAATAGAGGTGGGGGGGTAACACATATGTCAACTGCTACAGTCAGACACATTGCAGGCAGCATCAGGCAACAGCATCAGTGCATTGACTAACACGTCAAGGAAGGAGCTGAACACGCACATACACACACGCACATACACACACACACACACACACACACACACACACACACACACACACACACACATCTCCCACTGTGATGAACACAAACTGCCTTATCAGATCACAGGCCACAGATGACGCAAACAGTTTGCCTCTATCTCCGCCCCAGACAAAAAGATAAGCAGACAGAAGGCGTTTTCTAGCTAGAGACAGACAGACAGACAGACAGACAGACAGACAGACAGACAGACAGACAGACAGAGCAACAGACAGACAGAGCAACAGACAGACAGACAGACAGACAGACAGACAGACAGACAGACAGACAGAGCAACAGACAGACAGAGCAACAGACAGACAGACAGACAGACAGAGAGACGGACGGACAGACAGACAGACAGACAGAGCGACAGACAGACAGACAGAGCGACAGACAGACAGACAGACAGACAGACAGACAGACAGACAGACAGACAGACAGACAGACAGACAGACAGAGCGACAGACAGAGCGACAGACAGACAGAGCGACAGACAGACAGACAGAGCGACAGACAGACAGACAGACAGACAGACAGACAGACAGACAGACAGACAGACAGACAGACAGACAGACAGACAGATAGACAGACACAGAGACCCTTCCTAGACTGTTATCGTTAAACATTAATCAGCATATGGTTCCTTCCCTCTCTTCCCCTTCAAGAAATACAGAGAGACAGACAGTTTTTCTTTCTCTCTATCCCTCCTTCTTTCTCCTTCTCACTCGCCCTTTGTGTGCATGTCTCTCTTTCTCTTGCTCTTTCTCTCTCCGTCTCCCTCTCTCTCGTCTGTCCCTCGTCTCTCTCTCTCTCTCTCTCTCTCTCTCTCTCTCTCTCTCCCTCCCTCCGAGAGGCAGACAGAAAGACAACACGTAAAAAGGCCCTTCAGCACCAAAAGTACTCAAGTCAGTCAAGAGGATTAATGAGCTCGGAGGAAAGGTATGAGTGCACAACTGTATGCATGCGGGTGTGTGTGTGTGTGTGTGTGTGTGTGTGTGCTGCCTTCTGACTGACTGGTTCACGTTACATAATGAATTACTCTAGGAACTGACTGTAGGGATAAAGCAAACTTATATAGATTCTCACTTAGTTGATGTTGTGGGGAGGGGGGGGGGGACACAAACGTATCTATTGTTTCTTGGCTGAACTATAGTTTCACGTCATTCACAGGAAGCTGCAACAGGATGACTGTGGCGGGGTTTGCGGTTGAAAACATGCATTATGAACATAACAGGGGGGGGGTAAACGACAAAATGATATAAAAAAGGGGTAGGTCCATTTCAGCTCCATGGCATTGTGGAGGAGAACACAGAGCCACGCTGGGCTGGCAGTCTGTCCAAAGTGAGAGCCTTCAACATTGATAGTCTGTCCCAGAACAACTAGCAAATAACCCCTCCACCCCCCTCGGCCATTTTAGCAGTCATTCAAACAGGGCAGCATATTTTCTCAGCTTTCGGGGGGGGGGCTGACGACCAAGTGGACCACCGTAATGAAAGCATCTCAATGTCAGCATATGTAATAAAGGGATCGAGGGGGGGGGGGGGGGGGGGCCTGGGGGTTATTATGGTCTCCTTGGCGACGTGGACCAATGAGGTGGAGCGGCTGATGACAACAGACCAATGGCTTAGAGCGCTGGTCACGACAACCTGCATTGACCTTTAACCTCTTTACGAGTCCCGTGGACCTGGGATATTTTATAACAAAAACATTCTCAGATGGAAAACACCCTCAGGGGCCCCACCTACGTAACAAAGCCTCTCTGTTTATGTGGGAGAGTGTCTCTGTGTCTCTGTGTGTCTCTCTCTCTCTCTCTCTCTGTGTGTGTCTCTCTCTCTTTGTGTTTGTGTGTGTGTGTGTGTGTGTGTGTGTGTGTGTGTGTGTTATAAGCATATCAATGACTCTGACTTCTGACCGGCAATAATCGGTAACTGTGTCACCAGGGAGGGAAAAGTGTGACTGTACAGATTCCCAAAGCTTGTTCATCCCCTTGCCCGGTCAAATTGATGTTTGATCACTCACCGTATTGATATGAATATGCCCCCTACACTGCTCTCCTCTTTCCTCTAATACCGACCATGCTGTTTTCCTTCTTACTCTGCATGTCTATGACTCCTTTCCTCCCTCTCTCTCTCTCTCTCTCTCTCTCTGTCTTCCTCTCTCTTTCTCTCTCTCTCTCTCTCTCTGTCTTCTCTCTCTCTCTCTCTCCGTCTTCCTCTATCGCCATCTTTCTCTCTCTTTCTATTTAGTCCCATCTAAATCTATATTTTTTTAAAGACACACTTTCTCTCTCCGTCTTTCTCTCTGTACGTCTTTCTATTTCAGTCCATCTCACCTTATTTTTAGACTCTCTCTTTCTCTCTCTCTCTCTCTCTCTCTCTCTCTCTCTCTCTCTCTCTCTCTCTCTCTCTCTCTCTCTCTCACACACACACACACAGAAAGTCCTAGCAGGCTGCTTCTTAACATCATCATCTCCCATCTCTCAGATTTCCTCGTTGCTGTTCTAAAGTTTCACTTCAGAGTCTGAAACAGAGTCCCTCGTTCCGCGGGGACTCATTGTCATTGCCCAGCGTTTACATTAGGCATCAGTGAGCAGACCAACATACCATAATGCAGAGGGAAGACAACAGTTTGCGTTCACTGAAGTCCTGGGAAAAAAGACGAGGGTGTCAAAACATTCCCAGCCCCAACACAGTTCCACTGGGAAAAGTCCTGGGAAAAGGTTCCCAGCCCCAAACACAGTTCCACTGACCTCGACATGACCTTCACTGTCACTTCCCACTCAATAGCGTTTCAAAACGACGAGCCGCACTCACGAGACAAGCCAGACATCACGCGTCTGAAGGGTGATGTTCGTTTGTGGAGCCTCGGATTTCATACAGAGGCAGTGCGTGCGTGTGTGTGTGTGTCCTGGTGGCCGCGGCAACGCCATGTTCACTAGCTCACCAGGGGGAACCTTCCATTAGTAACGGAAAGGTCAAAATGCAATGTTATACAGTATATATACGGCATAGTATGCCTGGTGCATTTTGCAAGGGTTTCTGATGGAGACGTCTTTATAACTTGTTCAGCATCTCCGTCTCTTTGTATACTTCGTATCGCTTGCTCCCCCAGCACCCCCGCCTCTCTCTAGCTCTCCATCTTACATTTCTCACCCCCTCTTTCTCCCTTTCTCAGTTGCCATTCTTTTCCCTCGCCCCTCTCCCCCTCCCCCCTCCCTTCCCTCCCTCTCTCCCTCCCTCCCTCCCTATTCCTCCAACCTCGAGACTGATCATGAAATCATTACATCTGTGGGTGGTTCAGTCAAGCCCTGTGACGTCATCACTAATCCCATCAAACATTGTTGCTGATGTCACCAACCACGGTGAGAGGGGGAACACACGAAACACACACACACACACACACACACACACACACACACACACAACCATCCCACAGACACACACACACACAACCATCCCACAGACACACACACACACACACCCAACCATCCCACAGACACACACACACACACCCAACCATCCCACAAACACACATGCAGACACCCAGGCAACACACAGACACAAACATTCAACCATCCCACAAACACACAGACACACACACACACCCAACCACCCCACAAACGCAGGTGCCAAAGGGCTGAAGAACAAACAACGCACACAAATAAGACACATGTAGAACACACACGCCCAGAGTACATTGAACAATCACGTAAAATACACACACACAGAGAGACACACACACACACACATCGTTGATGGAAAAGAACAAATTGCGTCAGTATCCAGACGGCAACCAGGTTGTGAAGCCCTGCAAGTCAGATATGGAATTTGAGGCTGCATGCCACGTTTTTCAGATAGTTTCCCTTCTCGGTCGACAAGTGGATAGGAATAACGCTTTGGGAACAGCTTCTTCACTGATAGGACAGGACAGGTGCTGTCCATTCCTCAGGAGCGAGCGTTTGCTATTGTTGTGCTTCAGTCGACCCCAACGACTGTTTGTTTCACTTCATTCTGTTTGTACTATTTTGTGTACAACCAAAGCACTTTGTAACATTTGTTTTGAAACGTGCTAAATAAAGACTCCTTATTATTCACGTGGATTTTCAAAAATAAACCGATTGTTCCTGCGTACTGTACTTTCTGTCTGGTCAAAACATTGCCACATACTGTATATCCAGCCTGTTAAACAGGAGTGGACACACAAACGGCCCTCTTCCACAGGCGTGTATTGTTCCACTAGTCTAGAATCTAATTTCCCCACGGTGATGAGTCCTTAGTGACACTTGAGCAACACTTCCAGACTGACTGCCTGGGACTGGGAGTCCTCTCTACATCCAGTGTTCATGTCTGAGCGCTTGACAACGTCGTCAAGGTGTTGACCAACCTGTTCACAAAATGCCTGTCCTTAACAAAACACTTCGAACGCGTTGAGCCCAACCCTCTGAAAGCATTGCAAAAAAAAACAAAAGAACAAAGAACATTGTGTGACATGTGTTTGTTAGCATGTGTGTACGTGAGGAGGAGGAGGAAGAGGAGGAGGAGGAGGAGGAGTGGGGGGTTGGAATATGTTGTCTGAAGGAAACAGGCCGGTTCTAGCACCGTGGGATGCGTGCTGCCTGGCGGAATGCACTGGGTGTTGCGTAAAACATCACATCATATGTTCTATCCCGGTGCACATGAGGACGGACTGGTCTGGGATTACCCATGGACCTCGTTGGATTGAACTGGTCTCCTCCCATGCCTTGATTGAGACGGTGGGGGGCTGGGGGAGGGGCTGCATGGAGGAGCTAGTCGTCAGGGTCTGTAGGTGTGACGCAGCTGAAGCCTGGTAGAAAGCGATTAGGGAGGAAATGAAGGGAGGTGAGGGGAACAGCTGCAGCCTGTCACAGCCGAGCTACACATAGGCCTGCTCACACATGCACGCACACACACGCACACACATTACCATTTCTTTCACATAGGCATACTGTGTGGTGGCAGAAGGCAACTGTTTAAAGGATATTTACATCTTATCTTTTTAAACTTGAGTTTCCGCACCCCCACCTCTTAGCATTACTTTAGGATAAAGGAATTCAGAAAAGACTATAAAACTGGCTCCACATGTTGTATGTGTAACCCCTCTAACGAACCTCTCTGACGATCTGTCACTTGCGTTTGTCTCCAGCAGATTAGTCTTTATTATTTTAGTCAAGGGGAAAAACGCATAACACACTGCTGTACTGCAGGCATTCCATAGCTGTGTTAAAAACACATAATGTTATTGGTTTCCACAAACGTAATGGTTTTATTGACCATGCATCACCCCCCCCCCCCAATTCCAAAAACATATTTTTAGGCTACAAACACCAAGGGCAGACAAACACATACAAATGCATGAGGGCATAAAATCTTTCCCGTGCCACTGAACATATGTTACACAAACACAAACTTAGGTACACACACACACACACACACACACTTTGATCAAACCCTAATTCAATTTTCTGACCCCCCACTGCATTGTACGGACCTATACCTTATGTGGGTCACATCGGACCCTAAGGGGGGACACCGCGTCCATTATTTTGGTGACAGCTGCAGCCCTTAGGGGTCACACAGTGAGGCTCTGTAAACTGGGTGGCCTCGTCCTAGGGCTCATGCTTCATCTATCTCACCAGGGTTTCCACGTCCATGCGACTGCATTAGGACCACACATCATATTATTGAGTGAGCGTATAGTTGGGAGCTCTGATATTACTGTAAAGCAGGAGGGTATCTTGATTTAAGGGAACTGCTCTTTTTGCTTTTTTTATACATGACTAAATGGCCTGGAAAGAAGATTCGATTCAGATTGGCCAAAAACCATGAATTAAATTGATAGACATAGGCTCAATAGCGATTACCTTTCCAAATCAATTCTAAAGAAATGTACTTAATTTTTTTTTATTTAGCTGATGCTTTTGTCCAACCCGAAACCTTGTCATAGTACAAGGCATAATAAAGCGTGTCAAACTGTTTTGAAATATGTCGTCAGATTTTCCCCGAAACGCTTTCTGAACTGATGATAATCTCTGAAAAAACAAACTATTTAAATAATTTCCTGAGGCGTGTTAGTGTTCCATTTCGGTGTACGTTTCCATGTGCTAGACCTGTTGACATTTTGAAGTTATAATGACGTAACGACTTCCCCGACCTACCCAGTAGCGCAAAGGCCCGTCTCCTAAAGGAAAGCTTCAACGCAGGACTTTGTTTCAGAGCTGGCACAAACACTCAGAGCACTGCTAAACTCATTTGAGGAGAGTTGCTAGCTCTCCTTTAATGCAGCCATTATGAAGACGGTCTCTGTGGGTTTAGCTGAAATAACACTCTGGTTACTGTAGCCGGCGGTGACGTCAGGCGGAAAGAGGGAGCGCCTTTCTTTCTCTTCTTTGGAAAAGACAGTAAGGAGAGCCTTGGGGGAAACAGCTGGTTAATGAAGGAGAGGGAGGGTGTGAGGGGAGGGAAGGAAGGAGAGAGAAAGAAGGAGGGAGGGAAGGAAGGAGAGAGAAAGAAGGAGAAAGAGAAAGAAGGAGAGAGAGAAAGAAGGAGAAAGAGGGAAGGAGTAGGGAAGAAAGGAGAGGGGGAAGAAAGCAGAGAGGGAAGGAAGGAGAGAGGAAAGGAGGGAGGGAAGGAAGGAGAGAGGGAAGAAAGGAGAGGCAAAGAAGGAGAGAGTGAAAAAAGGGAGGGCGTCTATCACTTTGAACGGCTGACTGGATTTCTGCCGACTTCAAAACAGCTGGTTGGAGCTGAGACGTGACCCAAGACAAGTGAACGGACTGAATTGTTTGGCAAGAAAAATGAGACCATTGGTCTTATCAGAGAGAGGTTTACAGAGAGAGAGGGAGAGAGAAAGAGAGAGATAGAGACGAGTGGGTAGGACTGCACCCTGGTGACCACAATGTCATGAGTTCAAATCCCACCTGGGAACACAACACTTAGTGTGCCCTGGAGCAAGGCACTACTCTAAATTGCTTTGTGGGGACTGTCCCTGTAATCTCCTTGTAAATCGCTTTGGATAAAATAATCTGCTAAATGACGAAAATATAAATGAAGAGAGGAAGAGAGAGAGTGATGAAAGAGGAAAAAAAAAAAAAAAGAAAAGTAGGACCAAAAAACGTGCACGTAAATCCGACGTATTGTATTTTTTCCGGTCCCGTCTCTTTGTCTCTACTAGCGTGCTTAAGGAAAGCTGAGTGCTGCATAGTGATCCTAATCTACATCACCTCCACATGTCAAACCACGGTCAGCACTAACACTAAACACATGTGAGGCGGAACGACCCACAACCCAGAGCTGAATACCTTCTTTTTTTTTTGATTATTCTAGCTTGTAGTTTAGACAAGAACATAAAAGGGCGGGTTTATCTGCTGTGATGCTACTGTGTTATCGCAGGGCCACAAGCGTAGATAGGATCTGCTGAATGATGTGAATGATGTGATGTCTGCACTAAGGAGCAGTATTTCATCAAGGGCACACAGTCAGTTCCAGACACCAGCTGGCAGTGGCTAAGTATATAATCTATACGTACATATACAAGACACATACATACGTATACATACATACATACATTCAATATTATACAGTTTGTCATATTTTATTATTTTTTCCAAATGCTCTGCTTATAAAATCCACCTATGAGTCAGCCTGTGTTTCCATATAAATCCGTTGCGTTTGCATCAGTGTGTGTGCGCTTAAGTGCGTTTGTGTGTGTGTTTGAGTCTGTGTGTGTGTGTGTGTGTGTGTGTGTCTCTTTGTTTGAGTGTGTGCGCATGTGTGTGTGTGTGTGTGTGTGTGTGTGTGTGTGTGTGTGTGTGTGTGTGTGTGTTTACAGGGTTTGCCACCAGGCTGCAGAGGTGTTTCCAACAAGTCTGACAAAGGCCTGGCACATTTCTGTGTTTCCACAGCTCCAGTCTGTGCATGTCTGTCACTCCTGCGCGCACGCACGCACGCACGCACGCACGCACGCACACACACACACACACACACACACACAGGGATTTGTATCTGTTTGACAGGATCACCTTCACTCTGACACATCAAGGACAGAACAGAAATTCGGCAGAAAAATAATCTACGGGGTGAAATAAGGGACAAACCCAACTACTACAGTTTTCTAATTTAAGCAGTTTTTTTTTGGTCTAACATCAAAGTTGTTTTTTATGAACTAGTGGAACCACGTGCTAATCCGAGAGAACATTTGATGTAACCCAACAAAAACAGGTGATTGAATAAAGGATCAAAGTGGTTCGAAAAAGGTCAAACGCTTAAAAGGTTTTTAGTTTTTGTTCCACTCTCGTGCTGACTCAACAGGCTAACGTCAAGAGTTCTCAAAACAGCCTCCTCCACTCTCCTCAGACTTAACACCCTTCAACTGTTCCGTTTCATAAAACCATGTTTTCTCCACAATACATGGCGGACCTGTTTTCCTTGTTACTGGAGATGTGTTGTCGTTGCGTTAAATCTCTGGCGAGCGGATGACTTGGGAGGGAGAGTCTGGTTTGCAGTTGAGCGGGTCATTAGCCCGGAGTACCCACTTTGATGTGATGCTTGTTTTTAACCAGAGGAATGGGAGGTGAACTGGCAACAGCATCTTAATCTAATCAGCCTCTCCGAAAGGAATGTAGTGGAGCAGAAGAAGAAAAAATAACCATCACAAACCACTCAAAGAAACTCTGATAAGAGACGTCCGTAACCGTGGTAACCGGACCAGGAAGTGACGTGGAGGGTTGTTGTATGATTCGAATGAGTTCATTAAGGTGTAAAGAGGACCTAGAGACCCTTACACTACAGCCTTTATGGGAATGAACACAAAACTGTGAATCATTGTCAAAATTTTGTATACTATTCTTAAATACACTCCTTGATTAATTAGATTGCCATCGTGTTTCAGTTGAATAACATTACTTTACATTTATAAACAGGTTGAACAACTGCAGGCTAATGAAGTGAACATGTTTTTATTCAAGAATATTATCTCTCAGTTTGGCTATTCAGCAAATACATTTAACCCACCCAACAGGTTAACGAAATCACAAATGGAGTATCAGGCCTTTATTAGTTAAGCAGTCAGTGTAAAGTGAAATAATCTGGGTCAGCATGGTACCAGCTAAATAGGTACTGGAATTGGAATAGGAATAATCTGGGTCAGCAAATTGAAGCAATACTATCGCTCAATACTGACATTGTCACCATGAATAATCTGGACACGCATCGCATAGCTATGGGCTAAGTCAAACGCAAACGCACCAATGTCAGCCGCGGGTTTGAAAAGGGGACGACTGTCTGTGTCACACCGACGACAACATTCTAGCAGACAGAAGACCGACAGGCTCTCTGTGTGTGTTGTGTGTGTGTGTGTGTGTGTGTATGTGTGTCATGTGTCTGTGTGTGTGTGTGTGTGTGTGTGTGTGTGTGTGTGTGTGTGTGTGTGTGTGTGTGTGTGTGTGTGTGTGTGTGTGTGTGTGTCGCTGTGTGTGTGTGTGTGTGTGTGTGTGTGTGTGTGTGTGTGTGTGTGTGTGTGTGTGTGTGTGT
>JAPMUY010008956.1:0-76632 GCA_026901105.3 Galaxias olidus
TTGTTTCCCTCACTTCCTTTCTCTCTCTATCCCTCGCTCCTGTTGTTGTTTAACCACACGCACAAAAAAAAAGTAGAAAACAAGACGAAGCCTTGTGACCGTCACGAAACACACGCACTCACAAAAGGGCAGACAACGGCCCGCCACCGCCGCCGCGGAGGGATACGCCGAGTGACCGACGAGACCATAACAAAGAGCAGAAGAGAGCATAACAAACCAACAGCAGCATGGTGTCCCACAGTAGACGGCCAAGCGCAGTTAAAAAAGCCCCCAGCCTTCCCGTCCTTCCACTGCAGGGGCACCAGTCGCCTCCCGGTCGCCCCCTCAGCGGGCAGTCCAAGCAGAGCCAGCAGTCTAATAAACAGACAGCCGGTCTGACCCCCCCCGTGTAATGGCGCTCCTTTGAAGTGGTGGAGATAGTGCTTGTAATCATCCTAATTGATTGTAATAAGGCACCCGGGGCATATTGTCTTTCCGCGGGAGCTCAGCCAGGGCGGGGTCGACCGGTCTCCACAATCAGATGTGTTTTTGCTCGGGGAGCAATTGACTTAATGACGGCCATTACCACGGAGGCAAACAGTGTCACTGACTCCCCACCACTCTGGGGTCAGCCCGGCCTACGAAGGCCTTATCATTAGCCTCCCACACATCACCAGAGCTAGCGGGGGGGGGGAAGATGATAATACGTGAATATGCCGTTAAATTTCCATCGCGGAAACAAGTGAGCTTACCATAAATCCTCCGAAGTGCTGCGCAAACACTCCGGCAATCAGGTTACGGCGCGGGTCACCGTGACGCTCCGGCAGGGAGCGGAGAGCAGCTCCTCCCGTCAGCACGGCGCTGGGCACGCATGTGATTCAGCTAATTGACGCCCTTAACCACGGGGCTGACACTTCATTATGGGATTATGAATCGACGCTATTGTTCGCGATCCACGCTAGGAAAAAAGCTCTGCGGGACACGCAGAGGCCATACTTTTATGCGTGTTTCCCTCTTCCTGTCCATTCATCTCTCTCTCTCTCTCTCTCTCTCTCTCTCTCTCTCTCTCTCTCTCCCCTCTCTATCTCTACCCCCACCCACTCTATATATATTCCCCTCTCTCTAGCTCTCTCTCTCTCGCTCTCTCTCTCTTCCTCTCTCTATCTCTATATTCCTCTCTCTAGCTCTCTCTAGCTCTCTCTCTCTCTCTCTCTCTCTCTCTCTCTCTCTCTCTCTCTCTCTCTCTCTCTCTCTCTCTCTCTCTCCCTCTGTCTCCATGCTCTTGTCTGTCCATCTGGACTTGATCAGCCCATTTCCTGGCTAGTATTACAGTTGACAATTATCTTTAGATCAGGAGACAGCAGGACTTAAAAGGCCTGAAATTGCAAAGGGGGCGGGGGGGGGGGGGGGGTACGAGAGAAAGAGAGAGAGAGACAGAGACAGAGAGAGAGAGAGAGGGGGAGAGAGAGAGTCACAGAAGATAGAGCCAGGCCTCCATGAGAAGGAGGCACATGCGTCCCATCCACTCCAGTGACTCACTCCCGTTCACAAAGACAACATGCTGTCACCACTCCAGGCTGGTCCGTCGTGCCCAGGGGAAAGGCACGGTCACTAGACAGCAGCCGCCGAGGAGACACACAGCGCTGGCCCTGTGGCTCTTCTTATTTAACCCAGGAGGACATCCGCAAGCACATCAGGGCCCAGTCAATTTGTCTGCTAGACGCCCTACTCTCTTCTGTCTCCCCTGTCTATCCCTCCCTTTCACTCTCATGTGTGTTTGGATAGTACAATAAAGAGCGGCTAAAAGTCAAAGTCTCTCACTCTCTCTCTCTGTCTCTCATTTGACTGTGTGGCTCCAACGTAAAAGCAGTAAAACGGTGCCAGTGGTAATTGGTTAGCTGCCAATCAATTAGAGTGGCGGCCCCCAGTCCGCCTGCTTTGAAAAAGCCCACGCAGGGGTCTGTGCCCTCTGACCTCCTAGGTGGAGCCAGGCTCTGGCCTCGTCAAAGGTCCCCGCCAGCTCCCCCTGTCTCCTGAGGGGCTGTGTGTGCAGAGTCCAGTTGTTTGTGTGCGTATGCGTTTGTGTGTGTGTGTGTGTGGGGGGGGGGGTGTTGTTTTTGTCATTGAGTGTGTGCATGTGTGCGTATGTGTTTGTGCGTGTTTGTGCGTGTGTGTGTGGGTGGGTGGGTGGGAGTGTTGTTTTTGCAACAGAGTGTGTGCATGTGTGCGTACGTGTGTGTGTGTGTGTGTGTGTGTGTGTGTATATGTGTGTGTATGCCCATGCTGTGTGTGTGTGTGTGAGTATGTGTGAGAGACCCAGGCTGGTTGACATGGGGGGGGGGGGGGGTCACCCTGTCCGTCTATAGTCCCACTGTGGCTGGCGTCTCTCCCTCATTAAACAGCGGCAGGGCCAGCCCACTGCGTCTGAGCTCTTGCCCCCCCCCCCCCCCCCCCTCCCTGGCCGCAGGGCAGAGAGGATTGCGTTCATAAAAGAGAGAGCGCTCCCTCCGCCGCTGCGCTGCCGGCGCGGTGTCGGGTGACGGCGCTCCGCCGCGCTCCGCGTCCCGCCACGGCTGCAGCTAGTCCCTTTAACGACGGCGGAGGGGGAGGGGGGGTCTTTTTAAAAGGCACAGCGACGGCCTTTGATGTCGCTCGTCCTTCGCTCGGCGGAGAGACTGGTTTGTTTACTCTGAGCCGAGCGGCCTCCCTCCTTCATGACTTGGACGCGCTGCTCAGCACACATGGCCCATCTCTGGGTGGGAGCAGGGCAGAGGAGGCATTAACCCTTTCTATGTCTGCCACGCTCCAGTGTGGTACAACGGACGCCATTTGCGTCGAGACTATTTAGATAACAGTGTAGAGATTGGTATGTAGTGCATGTTAGTATGTTTTTTTTTTTACTATAATTTCTGTATGTTTTAAAAACTGACAGGGCAGACTGAGCACAATGCTGGGAAAGTGGTGACCTTTTTTAGCCTCTCATTGGGGAGCGTAATGAATCAGCAATTTGCTTTTACAGACTATTGCTTGAGGTTTTTTTTCCCCCCACAATCTGGAAAGCGGCCCACTTCAACCCACTCTCGCGCAAACACACGCACGCACACACACACACACACACACACACACACACACACACACACACACACACACACACACACACACACACACACACACACACACACACACACACACACACACACACACAAACTACCTTTGACTTTCCAGGCACATTAACATCACATCGCGTTTTGAAAAAAAATAAATAAATAAAAACAATTAGGTCCTTTCAGAGCCTGTGCGTAATGACAAGCGTCTGGTGAGTCGCTCCTGTGTCCCGTCATAAATCCACGGCCGTCGCTCGTTATCAAATCAGTGTCAGTCAGCGGGAATCAAAGGCTCGCGGGAGTCCCCCCCCCCCCCCCCCCCCCCCCCGCCACCTCCAGGCCCTCTCCACGCCGGTCGACACGGAAACCAGAGTCACAGGGGCCAGTGATGCACGGTGACTCACAGAGACCCCCCCCGCCCCACGGCATCCGTCTGCATCTGATTCCCGGACCTGAACGCGCTGTGTGATTCCCAGCCTTCAATAGGAGGGGTGCCCAACACGGCAATGGCTGAGGGAGTTAAAAAATAATAGGAGTGGGGGCTGCGTGCGTCTATCTTAAACAAACATGTTTTGCTGTTTGTTTGATTTTGCTTGTCTCGCACGACCACAACCCCCAAGCCACTGAAAACGTAGCCCCGCTCCAAATTTGACATTCAAAATGTCGTGGCTAGCGAAACCAAAACAGTACAAACACCGACTACCTGAACCTAACACTTCCTCTTCTGTTAACCCATCTATTTGTGATGAGTCAGAGTCAAACTCCTATCTACCTCGGCGATTGTTGCCGGTGACCTGGGGTCATGCGTTACCTGCGTGGCACGCACACAGCACGGAGCGGTACTCTCTGTGTCACCTCGAGGAGTTTAACATAGGGAGGATAATGACTAGCCTCTGTGTGGAAAGAATGCACATGTTGAGTGGCTATTTATTAAGTTGGAACGGTTTCGTGTTAAAGCAGTGGTCCTCTTTGAAGGGCCCATTGCACTGTGTGAAAGGGGCTCCTGTAGAATGCCTCGCTCATGAAATGATAGCAGGGCCGGTAATGAATGGTTTGCGACGGAGGGTGCGGACTTTGGCAATATGAGCATTTGCTGGTAGGTAAGTATACAGCTTTTCATCTTTTTTTGCCAGGGAGAGTTGAAAAAAAGTTATAATTGGACTGGCAATTTGACAAGCGGTTGCATATCCAGAAAGAAACCTTTTAACAGTACAGTGCATTAAAGATAGTCGGAAGCCAGGAGGGTTAGCGATCGTTTTCACTTTTGGCAAAGGCTGTACTTCCTGTTTTCAATTGGATAGTGTGTGCGTGTGCGTGAGTGTGTGTTTGTGTATGCGTGTATGTGTGTGTGTTTGTGTGTGTGTTTCACTGCCTTTGCGAGTGTGAGAGAAACAAGTTGTGGCAAGTGTGCGCGAGTGTTTACATGCGTGCACGCACACACACACACACACACACACACACACACACACACCTACACACACACCCCTTCCCACTCTGAATGCCAAGGTGAACACTGCTTAAAGCCCCATCTCGGAGGAAGCTACCCAGCAGCCCTGCAATCATCAGCTGGGTCCACCACAACAAAGCCGAGCCCAGGCCAACAACAGATTACCTCTTCACTCGTCGTTAGCGGAGGGAGCATCCATTTTTCACATTACAGGATTCATTCTCTGCCTCTTGAATGGCCCGTCTGCTCTACTAGCAGCTAATTGGTCCTGGCGCCATCCACCTATTGTGGCTAGTAATTTAGTTTCATTCTCAGGCAGCCTGAGAAGCAGCGTTTTAGTAGGGCCCGCCTAGGCTACCCTATAGACTAATTAACCTATTTAATCCCACCACTCACAATAGTGACCACACAAAAGGTTTTTAAGCTACATGACCAGAAAAATATTGGAATAATAGAGAGCCGTTTACTTCCTGGTTGCACCATGAGAAGAGCATGGCTCCCAGTAAGGTATGTTAGTATAAAGATAGCCGTTTGGTACACACCATCTCTAAGGTGTCTCGTATTGATATATGCATTTACAGTTACTCAACTTGGTTCAGTGTGGTCCTAGAAGGAGTAAACAGGTTGACAGTGACCAGCAGGATAACACTGTGCATCTAGACACAGTATATCCATAGAAGAACAGTTCTTGTTCTACCTTTTTAGATTGACTTTGAGTCAAGTTCTGGATACGTTGGATCTAGGTGACCGCCCACACTAGGCATGCAACATTGCAGATATAAACTATGATGGGGAGACCGGCCGTTTGCCGGCCAACATCCAGTCCGTTGAATACATGCATACACGTCCGAACCCAATGGATGTTTTCCTACTAATGTATCCACCCACCCTAAGAGAGATCACCATTATTGAAATGTCTAACCTCTACTCCACCCAGACAAGCAGCTGTAGGACAAGCAACTGTATCCCAGTATGGATGAGCTCCTTGCATCCTATGGGATCTTCACATCTGGGTAAAGCTCTGTTCAAAGAAGACACACGTACTGGCCACTTGACAGCGATGTACACAATGAAAGCATTTCAGATGCAATGCTGAAAAATTCCTTTAATTAAATAAGGACCCCGGTTCATGTGGTTGACGACTCAAAGATCCCTGACGACCCATTTGTTAAGGTCAGACACATCTTTTCCCAGCTCAATCAGTCATACAAAGTCATGCCGTTTGAGGAATGGCCGTCAGTGGGTGAGAGCATTATCCCATTATTATCTCCGACGTGGATGTGAGCAATTCCGAAGAGGTAAACCAATCCAGTTTGGTCACAAGCTATGGAGCCTTGCCTCCTCCAGTGGTTACATGTATCACATGGAGCCATGTGGAGGTTCCCACTCTCTCATCGCTGAGTCTGGGTTGGTTCAGAGGCCCAGTATTGTTCTCGGTCTGGCAGTGTGAGCTCAGGTGCCTCAAGGTTGTAAGTCCATTCATGACATCCTTTTCACTTGCCTTTGATCCAAGTTACACTTCAACGAGATGGGGTGGTGTTGGAATGTCTAAAAGAGGGCACGGTCTCTGGGAGCATCCATTTGTTAAGGAGGAGAGACCAATGTCGTATTCCTCTGGGGTTTTGCACCGAGGAGACAAGTTGCTGGTCCGTTGGAGAGACAATAACAACGTCACAGTGGCAACAAACATGGAGGAGCTATACAGTGAGACGTCTGTCTGTGGGTTTGTGATATGTACAATAGTCACACTGGAACGTGATGGATTCTTCTAGTAGCAATGCTGGGGACTGCCAGTGACAGAGTGTTAAACGTGTTAACAACTGGGCTGGGATATGTCAGGACTTTGATGACTGCATAGGAGAAATATGTTAATGCGGTACACAATAAATTACCCCACCAACTGTGACTGACTGTAAAACACACTTTTTCACCTACTTTTCAATGAGTATTTTTAGAATGAATGATTGATTATTTCAGAGGGTTATTAATGGCACATGATTTGTGTATGTTCATGTCTGGGATTAATTCGGGATTGAATGGGTTGGGTGCAAATGAAAACAGCGTGACGACAGCAGATTGTGAGGCATGAAAAGGTTTTTAACGCCCTTCTTTTTTCCAACGGGCTCTGCCAGTTTGACAGGGTTTCCAACTTTGGCGGCGCTTCCGTAGTCGAGAGTTGTTTTAAAAAAGCTGTGCTGTGACATTGCAGACATTTACAGTTCAATTATCTAGTCAAGATATCGTTCAGACTGCATTGACATTTTGTCACTGATCAAATTGACATCTTTCTGGTCATTGCTGAATAACAATGTACTGTAATCTTCTGTAGATTCTGAAAACACACTTTCACTATTCATTTTCTCCCTATTTTATGAACAAGCACTGGTGAAGCATTAAACTGGGTATCGGAGTATTCAGAACATATTGGTATATTTTTGAATTTATGTATTTTTGGGACGTAATGATTTGTAGTTTATTTGTACATGGCTATGGAGAAATGATCTGCCAGATGGACTCCAACTGAAATGCAATGTGTTTCTACCCCTCCAATTTGTGGTAACCCCCTATTCGGGATTAGTATGTGTCATCTCCTATCTACTTCAGTGATTGTCTATGGGATGTCGGGTCATGCGTGGCGTAAGCACAATACAGGAGAGTACACTCCCCCCGTGGAACCTTGAGAGGTTCACGGAGGAGGATAGTGACTTGTCTCCACATGGAGAGAAGGAACGTCTTCACCCGTTAACTGTTAAAAATGAATAATGTCACTATGACGATCCATCTTCCTCCATTAGCACACATACAATGCCATGTTCCATATCGCACGGAAGTACGCCTGAGGTGTGTGTCACTCTGAGGAGCTCATGACCACACAATTAAACACACTGCCAACGGAGCTGTCTTCCTCGCCCGTAAATTTGCTTCACTGAAACATGTTTAAGCGTTATCCGAGTAATTGTCAGTGTGGGCTTATTACACTGTACACCGTTTTGAGGGCCTCCTCATTAAAGTGTTTCTCAGCGTCCACACAGGGGTAAACACTGTGCGACTGTATGGAGAAGCTGCTTATTATCCCCTAGCCACATTCCACCACTTCAAAGCGCGCCGGCGTAATTACAACGCTCAAAGGTGTGTCCAAACATACCAAACACAAGCAGCGAGTTCCCTCCTGGCGCTGGTGCCTCTTCGTCTCCCTCGCCATTCACATGGACAAGCTCGCAAACTCTCACCCACACAAACGAACGCGAGTGCACACACAGACACTCACACACGCACGCACGCACCCACCCACACACACACACACACACACACACACACACATTTGAGTTCATCACGCAAAGGAACAGTTAGTTGTCCTCAATTGCTCAACTGATGACAAATATTTCATTACACCAACATCCTTTTACAAACGTGACTATGAAAAATAGGATAATGGAGTAAGAGATGATTTCCTTAATCCGGGAAAGACAAGGGGGAAGGAAGGTGAGAAGGGATCGCATCCTGTCAATACAGGGACGGGCTCCGGCTCTAGCAGAGAAGTGACTGACATGGTGCCTGAGGGTGTGGGCATGACCAGGGCCTGTTGTAGGGGAGGAGGAGGGGGAGGAGGAGCGTCCCGAGGAGGGGGCGGCACCAACACTGCAACAGTTTGTCCCCCGAGGAGGCAGCTCTTTCATCTGGCCGCTCGCTGGCGCCTCCACAAACCTCGGATTGTCTGTGAAATCACCCGGCATAATAACGCTGCTTCTGGCCTTCCAGACACCATGTCTCAGGCCCAGGGCTAAACTGAGGCACAAGCACGCACACACACACACACACACACACACACACACACACACACACACACACTAACACACACACGCACACACACGCATTAACTAACCACACTCGCAACCTGTCAAACTGGCTACTATAATTAACATTGATGGAGTAATCAAAACTAACATAAATATTTTAGTAAGTGATATGGATCACATGTGATCTAGAAAAAGTGAAAGCTTTACGGGGGAAATAAATATTTCGGATATGCTTCGATTTTTTTAAACCTTGCGCTCAACACCTTGTGCAGGCAATATAGATTAAGAGGCAAGGTTTTACAAGGAGAATACGTTTTTTCTTTTTCTTACAAAAGGTGTCTAAAATGTCTTCAACAGGAAATAACATTGCAGAGGGCATTATGTGATTGGCAAGATAAAGGGGCAGGGCTCAAACGGTTTTCAACCACACACTCTGCAAATAGATTCAATAACCTAGACAAGGCCGTAGTGGATCTGTGGTCGAAATGAATGACATTCGAAAACCCTTAATGCAATTGAGTGTTGAAATTACACAAGAGGTACACAATTTGGGAGAGCTTGTACTTACATAATGGAGACCTATAGATTCAAGCACTGACAAAGTTCCTATAATGTGTTACATTGTTTATCTGTCTTTGCTCAGCTCCAAATTAGCCGTGTATTATCCACATGGTACATGTGTTAACACATTTTGTTGAGGTTATGGTTTACAACGAATATGTTAGGAGAAGTGCAACATGTGATAATAAGGCACAGCTTTATTTCGAAACTCCCTGTGATCTGAATAGACCAATGAGCGACAGGAGATCTGCACCACACTACACTCCGAAAGTTCGAGCCAGCTAGCGCAGCGATTGGCCGAAAGTTTCACAGTGGTGGGCCTGATGACAGTAAGCTAGATTCTATGTAGTACTTGACAGTTCACGTTCTGTCCCATACTTTTAAGGAGCCTCATCTACCGCGCCTGACAGCTCTACCGTGCTGCGCCTGGAACGTCTCTTTTGGGGGACAGATATGTCTCACTTAAGTTTGAGAGACGGCAGTTCATCCGAGGAGGAGAGCCGCCCGGAGTCGACAGAGAGGACGATGGATGACCACAAAGCTCCAGTGACTAGCCATCATCATCCTTTCAGCGTGGAAGCTCTTATGTCGGGTAGAAAGACGCACAGTCGGCACGGAGAACTTATGACAAGCAAAGCCGAAAATGTGTCTGTGTTAACGTACTCCAAGAGTCAAAACTCTTCCTACTTATGCCGGGAAACATACAGTCCTCCAGAGGGAATCCGAAAGCATTTTATTCCACCGTCACCCGTGAAGTCGGAGACGTCCGAATCCGATGACTGTGCGCCCTGGGTAGTGGGCCAAAGATTCTCAGCACACCCTGGTAAGTTATCAAACCAGCAAAAACAACATGGTTTGCTTTATTTCAGCTATAAAGCTTGTATTAGCCTTGGGGCCAACCTAATCCCATTCCAATTTTACCCTGGAAATTAGACTAACAATACGCTACCTTGTATGGCCGGAATGCACTTGATCAATGTTATTGTTTACATTATGCGCTTCCAGGCTATTCACAATAATTTGTCATCGCCTAATTTGTTTGCTTTGTTTTATTTGATTTCTGGCCAAGATGATAAAGGGTTGAGTTAAAAAACAGTGCAATTCAATTATCTCGCTTTTGGCCAGATAAGTTTGGCTGAATTCTTAAGAATAATCCATTAGTTAAAAATAAATGTATTGTATTGTACATGGCTTTTCAATGTAAATATATATAAATCACGTGACAAATGGAATCCATTAAAATGTATCTTTAAACATAACAGCCATTAAATCAATACACGTGTACACACTATGTATATATATAGTATATGCTATATATAATACATATATATATATATATATATATATATATATATATATATATATATATATATATATATATAGTAATCTCAGTAAAAAAACAATACAATTCCTGTATATTTTTTAATTCATAACAGTTTCAGAATATATTAAGAAAAATATAATATACACATATATGTATGTTAATTCCATGTCAGTCAAAAGCAAGTAGTACCATACTAAGTGAAGCCTTGTTGTATAAAACTAGTCTGATGATCAATCCATTGTATATAGACCCTTGTTTATGTTATCAACCACAAGCCTTATGGACAAAAAAAATAAGCAATTACATACAGAACATGTTATATAATCTATGTAAAACATATTGTGACTCTCTATCGTTCTCTGTGTCTATCTAGGCCAGGTGAGTCCGTCATGCCCTCTACGGAAGCACAAGAACAACCGCAAGCCTCGCACGCCATTCACCACTTCTCAGCTGCTGGCGCTTGAGAGAAAGTTCCGTCAGAAACAGTACCTGTCCATCGCCGAGAGGGCCGAGTTCTCCTCCTCCCTGACCCTCACCGAGACCCAGGTCAAGATCTGGTTTCAGAACCGGCGGGCCAAAGCCAAGAGACTGCAGGAGGCCGAACTGGAGAAACTCAAAATGGCCGCCGGGGCTAAAACGGTGGCCGCCGCCGCCGCGGCTCTACACCCTGGTTTTACGTTACCTCTGCCCATGGGTGCCATGTCGTTGTACGGACAGTCGTACTCCCCCTACCACCGGCCCATGCTGCCTCTGTCACCGGTGGGACTGTACGCTACGCCGCTGGGCTACGGCATGTACCACTTCTCCTGAAGGGAGGCCAACAGACTGGGACGACAGGACCTTTATGTTTACCACCTCTGCCATGTGGACCGTTCTGGACATATTGTCCGACAGTAACTCTTCACCAGTGTAGAACAATGCAGCACAATATCAATTGCATAGATATTCTGAATAGGACATGATGGAGACCCAAGTGCCTTATTGAACAAGGAGCCAAACCAGAGTTGTGCTTTTTTTAATCTCTTTACATATTCAAAGGAGAAACAGTTGTACGGATGGGTTCTGAGATTGCGTTCCGCGCGTAATCTTTTATTCTATGAGTTTGGTTAAGAATGTGCTGGCGTTTCAAGTCAAATACTTAAGCGTAGCAACACAGAGAGTAGATTTACTCTCTACATATTCTGTTTTACTAATCTTGTTAGAAACAAAGTAGCTATATTTGTGGGCAATACAAATGCAATTATCCAAACTCTTCACTCTGAATGGGAAAAGCAGGACTTGATTTATGCCTTGAAAATGCACATCCAGTGAGACTGTCTCCTTGGGGGAATCGACACAACTGGTCTTACAGAAAAAGTGTAATTTTTATATTATGTCGAGGCATCCTTTTTTCAGCACTTATAGTCTTAACCACCATGCAGGACTTTTCATATTAAATGTATAAATTGAATCTGTATGGGATTATTCACTCTGCTGATCTTGTGTACATCATTTGTATTTTGTATTTATAGCCGCAAAAAAATGCTTTCTGACCAAAACATGTATTTATACTTTTTTCTTTCTCTGAAAGATCCTTTGTAAGGACCTACAATATGCTATGCAATTTTCCATAACGTTTTTAAAGAAAATCGAGAATAAACAAAAAAAAAAAAATCGGAATCATTGATTCTCCTCTTTTTTTTTTTTTTTTTTTACGTCGTATTTTCCAAGCTTTTGTAAAAGAGCTGTTTGTTTAACACGAGACAGAAACAGCTGTTTTGTGTGGTTTTTCTGTGCAAAAGGTGGTCACTGTTAGTCCATGTTTGACTGCTCATAATTGATACCTTTAAATTGCTGACATAATTCCTATGATTGCGGAAAATTGTTCTCAGTCAATGTAATTTCTGAGGTATGTCCCACAAGGTTGTAAAGTACCCTGTAATTGAAGTTATCAACTCTGCTGATCTTCAGCTCTGAAAAAAACAGCAAATTAGTTTGTACTGTTAAATGAAACAAAATACCTTGGAGTTTATATTTTCAGGTTGTAAATGTGTCAATTTACAAAGTCGTGCTTGTGTGCAATAACTATTGTATTGGGTTGAAGGCTATCACTGCTGCCATTTTAATAATTGTTTTCCCAGTCCGACAACCTTTTTATAAACTTTCTGGACTGCTCAGCGGCAAAATAGAACGGCCTCACATATTTCAAAACCATTGCTAACTGCAATATTCACAGCGTGTCCTCGAACCCTTTCGTCATTACAAGAAAACACACCTCTGAACCCAATTTCTCCACATCTCCACAGGTTGATTAAGACTGACATATCCTCTCCCTCTACGGCGCGCTTTCCTCCTGACCCGGTTGACCTCTGTATCATTGGACGTCAAGCGCCACGTGTCTCTGTACACGTCTCCTGCTTGGTGTGCCTAACCTGGGGTAACCTCTCCGTCTGAGAGGCAGATTCGGTCATGTTATACGGCCGTCCTTCCCGCCTGGTTCTCCATCCGTCAGCACGCAGAGAGTGAGAGAGAGAGAGGGGGGGGGGGGCCCTGGGAGAGGTGGCCTGCCGCCATGGCCAATCGTGAGAGCAGCTTACGACTTCCGTGTGACTTTGATGTAACGAGGAAATCATTTACGGGCAGCACTCTATTTACGAGGTTCCCCCCTTTAATCAGAACGGGGCGTCGAGGCTGCCGACGGCGACGACGCCAGGCCAGGCTAGCCCATTCAGCCGTCAGGGCAGTCAAGCAATCAGCCCTAATGAAGTGCAGACTGGCTTGACGACCACGGGGATCTGCTGACGCGAGGCGGCAAGTCGGTGCTGGCCAACTTCAGGAACAACTCAAAGCAACGGGGGGCTGGATGTGTGAACGGGGGAGAGTACGTTCGATTGGTTTTGACATTGAGTTATTTAACTCATGGCCATTAAACGCTGCGACACAACTGGAAATATCCCACACCTGAAATATATATATTTGCATGCAAGAGAGGTGCTTTTTGAGGCCCACATGCACTTGTGTGTTTTTGTGTTTTTTGATTTTATTATTACTCTCGACGAGTGTGTGTGTGTGTGTGTTCAAGCGCACATGCATGGTTGTTCTGCTTATCGTGTCCATGTAGCATGTGTGTGTGTGTGTCTCTGAGTGTGCTAGTGTCCAGGAGAGCATTGTGCACTTTGAAAAAATCTGATGAAGAGACCGGGTGCTTGTTTCCAATGTCATCTAGTGGTGGTTTTAAAAACAGCACCCAGGGAAAACCAGTTACAGAGTGCACTTTAAATTGTGCATTGTTAAACTCAAACAAACACACACACACACACACACACACACACACACAGAGGACATGACACATGCACACATGCAGAAGTTTAAACGAAAGAGAAGAAAGCGTTAGCGCAATTCTGAAATGCAGAATGATATCCACAATCTATTTTCCCATTAGTGTGGCATCACTGGCGTGGATGACCTTAGAAAGCCCTGATGTTCCACACCACCGACCGTGCGAGGGCTCACGGAACGTGTGGACCTGCCAGCTCCACGGCCTGGTCTCTCAGTCTTTTAAACCGGGCAGTGAGCCTGAATGGCTCCTGCTCACAACGGAGCCCATTGTGATAATGTAATCTTAATGTTGTTTCCAAGGCCTCACACTGGGCACCATAGGGAGACAGAGGGACATTGTGCAACCACGTCAGGATCTGGGAACGCGGGGAGTTTTGACGATGGATTGATCCTCGTTCCACTGGCTTGACTATCAAGTAGTCTGTTTGACTGCCACTGCAGGGATGCATCGGGAGGACCACAGGGGTGCTGGGCTGACAGTTTAACACACACACACACACACACACACACACACACACACACACACACACACACACACACACACACACACACACACACACACACACACACACACACACACACACACACAGACATTACAGTACATTGACTTGGGAAAGTTTATCCTGGATATTGTGGAACTATTGTCTATAGAGTTTCATCTGTGTAAGAAGCAAATGTCTGCAAATGTTTTTTACTCTAGCTTTAAAAGCATTCAGGTTTGTAACAAGTGAGACACAATTACCATTTCTCCCAAAACAAAACTGTTTTTGATGTATCTTTTTATTCGTTTTCTTCAGGCAGGTTGCCAGAGTGCGGTGGAAAGCAGGACAAGATCGTCGGAATAGAGAGTGTCGAACCAAATGAGCCTAGACAACCGAAGCCCATTCACGGCGCATGACTCAACGTGCCACTCCAGAACTCAGACACGTCGGGTACAAAAACAGACATTCTTTTCCGTCTGACCTCACGGTCTGAGTGACGAAGCGTCATTTAGCGTGACGCCACCACTGAGGTTCCTGCTGCACGTCGTCGTCAGGGCGATTCGAAACTGTTTTCCTGCTCGTGGCTTTTTGAACCTGTTTCCAGGCTGGCTGCTCCTCCACGCGGCCCGGGGCTGTTTGGGTCGGCACAGCTGCTGCTTCAGAGAGGGGCTGCGTCTCCATGGGCTCCTCTGGGGGGGGGGGACGTCAGCTCGGATACGTACTCACACGCCGAGGGAAGCCGACCGGGGCGCCCCGTCCAGTCACGCGCGCACGCTTTGCCGCTACCGAGAGTGTGTCTAGGTCCCCCCCCCCCCCCCCCCCCCACACACACACACACACACCCCCACACACCCCACCCCCTATAAAGGACAGAAGCGGCATCTGTTTGGTGAAGAGGGTCTGCACTGGACCAGCATGGAGACTGCTGGTCCAATCGGGCTCCCTGGGGAGGAACACACTGTGGATGTTTTCTCTGTGTTGTTTGTTTCTCTAACCACTCTGTTTCTGTCTGTCTCTCTCTCTCCCTATCTCCTTCTCCCTCTCCCTCTCTCTCTCTCTCTCTCTCTCTCTCTCTCTCTCTCTCTCTCTCTCTCTCTCTCTCTCTCTCTCTCTCTCTCTCTCTCTCTCTCTCTCTCTCTCTCCCTCTCTCTCTCTCTCTCTCTCTCCCTCTCTCTCTCTCTCTCTCTCTCTCTTTCTCTGTCTCTCTCTCTCATACTCACACACACACACACACACACACACACACACACACACACACACACACACACACACACACAGATACCACCCCCCCCACCAACACACACACACACCCACAGACAAACATAGACAAACATGTCCAATAGAATCTAATTGCCTCATAGCCATGTCCTAAAGCCTGCTCAGACACTCACTGGAGATAATGAGGCACACTAGCAGGCTTCATTTGGTTGTGTAAACAAAGCTAGTTTAAAACACTCAAGCCCAGTGAAAACACATTGGCAGAGATCTATGAGAGACATTTCTGATTCAACACTTAATAATAATAATAAAAATTAATTGGATTTAGTTATTAGCGCTTTTCTCAGGACTCAAAGCGCTTTACACATTGGTTGCCAATTAGGTACATACAACGAATGGACAGACGGACAGACAGACAGACAGCTATCACTCACAACAATCAGTACGGGTGATATCATGGCAGCCAATTTGCTCCAAACTTGCTCATCCAACATATCGCA
This sequence comes from Galaxias olidus, assembly GCA_026901105.3. Classification (NCBI taxonomy): domain Eukaryota; kingdom Metazoa; phylum Chordata; class Actinopteri; order Galaxiiformes; family Galaxiidae; genus Galaxias; species Galaxias olidus. The sequence continues at coordinate 15,731 of JAPMUY010008956.1, forward strand.
AAAGACTCTTGCACACACAGATCAGACACACACACACACACACACACACACACACACACACACACACACACACACACACACACACACACACACACACACACACACAGACAGCCTGACTCCAATTTTAATGGCAGTGCCTAGTCAGAGTATTAACCTTGACTTGCACACAGTCTTTACCTACATTACCTAATGCAATGCTGACATTAAAATTGCTTCCACATTTGTAATTCCGCTGGATTTAATAGCACTGATAACGATAAGACTGCAAGACAAATGCATGTAACTCTGTATGTCTTCTTTACAAGCAATGTACCCCACAGACAAAAATGTAATGTACACACGGTTAAGTTTCAAAAGGAAAATGGTTGACACTGAGACCTGGTCTGAGGAGTTCTGGAGAGGAGACACAGGTTGACCACACACACAGCATTATACCATTTGAATATGGAATGAATCAAGCAGAAACCTTTCACAATATTTCTTTTTTGCCTTATCAGTGCGGTCCAGCATGCAGTACAAACATCCTCAGAGCCATTTGGTTTAATTGGATGCCTTAGCATTCAGTGGAGCCCCCCTTTCGTATAATTGGCTGATGGAAAGCTTTTATGCCAGTCAGTGACGAGCAGAGAACACGTTTTCCTGAAAGAATGACAATGGGTTCAACGGTGAATGAAAAGCTTGAATCGATGACACGCTAATGGAATGCAAACAATCTTTATAAAAAGCTCATTAAATCTTTCTTCTTGTTTTTTTTTGTTCTCTCTCGAATGTTTCATCTAATTGACCATGTGATTGGCTACTTATCATGTGCCCTGCAGACAGCACTCAGAAGAATAGCCATTTGCGGGGGGGGGGTTGAGTCGCTTTGTGATCGCCGGGGTCTAACGTGTCGCGCCATCCATCCACCATATGTTGCCGGGGAGAGATCTTTGCCCTGGCCGCATGGTTAATGAACCTACAGCACTGAGCGACAGAGAGAGAGACGTGAGAGGGGGGGGGGGGGGGGGGGGTTGGAGAAGTAGTTATGTTGGGAATAGGAGGATGGTCGATGCAAGAGAGAGGAGAGAGGGGGGGACAGCGGAGGGCTTCGAGAGGCAAGTCAAGACAGTGAGAGCGGGATGGGTACATACACAGGTGCAGTACAGCCGTTTCTCCAGTAGATGACAGAATAGCAGCAAAGTTCCGTGAGAGCGGCGCAGTCTAAATCCGTAACACCAGCGGGAGGTATAATCCCAAAGTATGGTCCCAAAAAAAACCCTCCCAAAAAAAACTCATCTACATAAAAACTGGAATCCGGTGAACATGAGTCATCAATCAGAAAAGGTCCCTCTCAGCGAACACGGAGCGTCTTATTCGAGTCTGTTTGTGCATGCAAGGCAAACGTTATTTTGGGTCCGCGTTGATACAAAAAAGCTGTGTTGAGGGAAAGTGACAACCAGATGTGCTCCGGGGGGGGGGACACAGACCATGGGGTGCAGTCGTTGGACATCTGTCCGCGATGCGTAGCACGTCCCCCACCTTCCCTCTGGTCGGCAGCGGACTCCCGGAGGGGCCGAGCCCCCCCGCGCGGAGGCGGCCGGTCGACCACGCAGGCTGCACCCAGCCACCCTTTCTTAAAATCAGACACAAATGGATGTCATGGAGATGCAAAGTGACAGGACAGCTCAAGGTCAAACACGACACCACGGCGAGGGGGCACCCCCCCCCCCCCCTCATGCACAAGCAGTCACACGCACGCCACGGATGCCCAGATGTGCAAGCTCACACACACAGACACACACACACAGAGACACACTGCCCTCACACACACACACACACACACAGGGACACACATGTCCCCCTCCTTCACACACACACACACACACACACGACAGTCAGCTGTTTATTTCAGTCCCGTCCCCTCTGTACAACGCAGGGAGAGGAACATTTGCCTCCCACGTACGTCTTGATGGTTTGGGTTATGTCTGGTCAGAGGAAACTGATTTCATGTCATGTGTGAAAGTCTTGCTGGAGGTCGAAGCTGTTTTTAGACGCACATGTTGTGTTTTTTTTCCAAACCGTCTCTGCAGTGTTTCTCTGTCTGACATTTATCACTTCCCATTTCTCCGACCTCCATCTCTATCTTCATTCGACCATCCTACACACATACAAAATCCCACGCGGGCCTGACCAAGGGCCTGTGCCGTAAGCCAATCCCTAAGCTGTTATTTCACACGAGGGAAATGATCCCAGATCTTTGTCAGCAGATCGGGGCTTTGAGTGGGCTTTGGTGAGTAAATTGCGTATTTGACCGTCGCAGGGTATCGAGCTCGGTCCGAAGTCCTTGTTTCAGATAATGATCGTGTGACTCTGCGGCGGCGCTGGCTGCGCCATCACTCAATATGCGGCGGCAGACTGGCGTCTCATCAGAACAGGTGTCCGGTTGGATACGGGCCCGCTGTCCAGTGGCCGCTCTGCTCACAGCGTTCCCTCTGCTGTCTTTCAAGCCTCTGCGCATTCACGTTCACATGTCAAGGTTTCGTTAGGAAACGTAAAGAGCCTTTAAACTCAAAATGAAACGTGACAAAAAGAAAGAAAGATGCAAAGCAGTGAACGTGGTGAATGTGGCCTTGAAGCCCGCGATTTGGTGAAGCTCACACCCACTGGCATGCTTCGGAGGGGAGCGTAATCCAGTTTGAATTGAGTCTCCACCGGTTGTTAAACCCTGAATGCGGTAGGTCTTCTGGTAGAGCAGATGGGTAACAAAACTCGAGCGACAGTGGGAAAATCCTAACGATCCTTGTTTTGTAGCTCGTTCTTTGAAAAGACATTTCAAGCCCGGGGTACCACTAGGCTGACTGTAAAGCGCTGTCTATGGGATGGGTCTGGAGAACGTCTGGGGTCGTAGGAGCCTCTTCACTGGGGGAAGCATAAAACAACAGGGACAGATGTATGCAGTGGAAGGGGCGCCGTCAGTCCTAGATTGCCATGGGACTGCCACCATCTGAGCACACTGCAGATGGGAGGAATGGGTTAAAAGAGAATAATTTTTTGTCTATGTGGTTGACTATGTCACTAGTCAAAGGGTAAAAAGAACAAGGTTTTTTGTCCTTAGCAAATATAAGGACACACACACACACACACACACACACACACACACGCAATCCACACACATGTGACTTGCAGGGCGTCTGGGATTGCCCCAAAGAGACGCAACACGCGCGGGGACACGGGGACTCCGGGCGCTTGATCAACCCCGGGGATGTCGGAGGTCGTGTTTGGGGTCAATCCCGCAGCGCTCCCAATCAATGGTATGTTCCATCTCATCTGGCTGCAGTGGGGACACCAGCGGCACCAGAGGCTCTGCAGCACCATGAACCTAGGAAGAGGCTTGACTGTCCCCCCTGTCCCCACGGCACCCATCCCCCCCCCCCCCCCCTCCCCATGGCAGGAGCGGTGCAAGAGCAGTGCACCGCAGTACAACAGATACAAGAGTGATGGCTATACCAGTCATGCACAGCCCATTAAGAGAGCGGAACACTGCAACGAGGGATACCCCAGCACACTGAGTGAGACAGATTCAAACAGAGCGGGTGAGACCGCGTGCTACAGTCCAGCGCTGAGTGAGACAGATTCAAACAGAGCGGATGAGACCGCGTGCTACAGTCCAGCGCTGAGTGAGACAGATTCAAACAGAGCGGGTGAGACCGCGTGCTACAGTCCAGCGCTGAGTGAGACAGATTCAAACAGAGCGGATGAGACCGCGTGCTGCAGTCCAGCGCTGAGTGAGACAGATTCAAACAGAGCAGGTGAGACCGCGTGCTACAGTCCAGCGCTGAGTGAGACAGATTTAAACAGAGCGGGTGAGACCGCGTGCTACAGTCCAGCGCTGAGTGAGACAGATTCAAACAGAGCGGGTGAGACCGCGTGCTACAGTCCAGCGCTGAGTGAGACAGATTCAAACAGAGCGGATGAGACCGCGTGCTACGGTCCAGCGCTGAGTGAGACAGATTCAAACAGAGCGGGTGAGACCGCGTGCTGCGGTCCAGCGCTGAGTGAGACAGATTCAAACAGAGCGGGTGAGACCGCGTGCTACAGTCCAGCGCTGAGTGAGACAGATTCAAACAGAGCGGATGAGACCGCGTGCTGCAGTCCAGCGCTGAGTGAGACAGATTCAAACAGAGCGGATGAGACCGCGTGCTACAGTCCAGCGCTGAGTGAGACAGATTCAAACAGAGCGGGTGAGACCGCGTGCTGCAGTCCAGCGCTGAGTGAGACAGATTCAAACAGAGCGGGTGAGACCGCGTGCTACAGTCCACGCTGAGTGAGACAGATTCAAACAGAGCGGGTGAGACCGCGTGCTGCAGTCCAGCGCTGAGTGAGACAGATTCAAACAGAGCGGATGAGACCGCGTGCTACAGTCCAGCGCTGAGTGAGACAGATTCAAACAGAGCGGGTGAGACCGCGTGCTACAGTCCAGCGCTGAGGGAGACAGATTCAAACAGAGCGGGTGAGACCGCGTGCTACAGTCCAGCGCTGAGTGAGACAGATTCAAACAGAGCGGATGAGACCGCGTGCTGCAGTCCAGCGCTGAGTGAGACAGATTCAAACAGAGCGGGTGAGACCGCGTGCTACAGTCCAGCGCTGAGTGAGACAGATTCAAACAGAGCGGGTGAGACCGCGTGCTGCAGTCCAGCGCTGAGTGAGACAGATTCAAACAGAGCGGGTGAGACCGCGTGCTGCAGTCCAGCGCTGAGTGAGACAGATTCAAACAGAGCGGGTGAGACCGCGTGCTACAGTCCAGCGCTGAGTGAGACAGATTCAAACAGAGCGGGTGAGACCGCGTGCTACAGTCCAGCGCTGAGTGAGACAGATTCAAACAGAGCGGGTGAGACCGCGTGCTGCAGTCCAGCGCTGAGTGAGACAGATTCAAACAAAGCGGGTGAGACCGCGTGCTGCAGTCCAGCGCTGAGTTTGGCGTGAGGTTTCAAAGAACACAGTGCACCGCGGCAACGCGTAAACAAACCCGAGCGAGAGAGGAGGGAGAGGAGGAAGGGAGGGAGGGAGCCGGGCGCGTCCTCTGGAGCAGGAAGGATGTAAAGAGAGCCTCTCTTAAACCCCCTCCAGCCGTCAGTTAGTCCATTCAAAGAGGAGGCACATGGCCTGCCTCCCACTACGCAGCATGGTTTATTCATGGTCCAGACCGGTTGCAGCCTCCTCCTCCTCGTCCTCCGCTCCGGGCCGCCGTGCCTTTCACACCCGCTGCCCGGCTGTTTGGCGGGAGGACGGATGCCCTTTTTCGTTCGGCTGTGTGGCTTCGCACGGAGCGGAGCTTTTCCCAGGGCCTTTATCTGTGTGTGTGTGTGTGTGTGTGTGTGTGTGTGTGTGTGTGTGTGTGTGTGTGTGTGTGATCCCCTTTTTTGTTAGTTTTTTTGCTATTCTCAAGTGGCCTCCATCTTTACGTTGCTGCCATCTCCCCCAGGCACTCGGGGCCAGAGTGTGTGTGGATTCTAAAGTGGTGTTTGAACTCCAGTGTGTGTGTGTGTGTGTGTGTGTGTGTGTGTGTGTGAGCGAGCCCTCTCTGCTCTAGTTGTTATGGAGGAGCCTGAGGTGCGCTGTACAATGTCCCTGGGGACGCCCGCCACTCTGCTCTCACTGTGTCATGGGAGACGGTGCTTCCCGGCAGCCAGGCTGCCGCTTTGTTTGGGAAGCCATCCATTATTAACATCCGCTGGTCGGCATCACTTTCCCCTCAACAAGGTGGGATGACGGCGTTTGTAAAATTCATATCGGGGAAATTGATCTTTTAGAGGTGATACAGAGTTGGACTACGCTAGTAGGTTTGTAATAAGACGCTTATGGAACAAAAAACAAAAATTTTTGTTGACTGATCATGGGCTTTGTAGTTTTTTGTTTTATTTGTTGCACACCCCACTCACGGAGTCACATGAAATAAGGAAATGCGATGTTGTGTTGCTCCAGAGATCCTTTAAAAGGTCTTATATTGGGGGTTTGCACTGTTTATATTTTTTTTTCGAAAAAGCCCAATGAGTTTCAGCTAGTTGTTCTAAATCAGGGGCCACTTTCAACTTTCAAAACATATTATCCAAAACCACAAAGGCTCTTTAAACAATCCCCCGAGGGCCTTGGATAACTACGTCTATTCAATTCACATATTTACTTGTTACAGTGCACACACGACACAGTCCCGGATGGTCTGTCATCCACATTGCCTTCAACCATTAATAATAAAACAAATAAATAAATAATACTGACCAAACCAACGCTTCATTAGGCATCGAGAAACGAACCTTCATTGTTCAGTCGTATAAAGTCAAGGAGGCGTTATGGTAGGCTCGCTGCGTTATAACCCCAGGGCTGGAAGAAAGACAAGGAGGGCCTATCAATCCCCCCTGGAGCGGCTGTCTGTAGTGATCAATAGAGGAGAGGGAGACAGTTCTGTCTCTGGAGAGGGGCTCCTTTAAAATGGCTGGTGAAACGACTTCCCACCTGAAATCAGGCGAGCTGGCGGGAGATTAAACACGGCTAATATGGATCAAGCTCTTGCCCACACCCGCGCGCACGCCCACGAGGGCGTGCGCGCGCACGTACGTGCACGGCGCGGAGGCACGATCCGTCGCTGTGAACCGGTTGGCTCAGCACTTCAAAAAGAGAGAGTCAATGGCTTAACCCACTTTCACTTTGTGGAGCCAAACAGAGGCCTGCTTCTCTTCAGCAGGGACTAATCTCTGTGGGATCTAAATCCCACTCCTACTGTACCACCCCGCCAAGCACACGCACACGCACACACACACACACACACACACACACACACACACACACACACACACACACACACACTCCACCTACTCCTTTGCTCCCTGTTTCACTCTCATGTGCACACAAACACGGTCCGCCACCAAACGAATGCTCTCTCTCACTCTCCCTCTCCCACTCTCCTTCTCTCTCCCACAGATACACACACACACACACACACACTCAGCGTGGTCTAGTCCCCTACTCTGACAGGCAGCTGAGATGATGCTGGAAGACAGCAGCCAGAGGAGGAGCACCCACAGCATGTCAGCGCACAACGGGGGAACAAGGAAACGTTTAGTACCCCAGGCTCCAAACCTTCCAGGTTCCAGGTAGAGGATCAGCCCGTCCCGCCTGCTCGGGATCAAAACCGGATCCCACCTACCCGGATCCTCAACTCCCTGCTAACCTCCGGGAGTGTTTCGTCAAGCTACACCTGGAGTTGTTTTTCCAAACCGTTTGTTCGACGTCTCTCGCTGTGGCTGCGTTGCCGTGGAGATGGGAGAGCTTGTGGCGGTATCTGTGTGTTCCTGGTTGTCGGGGCAGAGAGTGAAGCCTCTCTGTAGGCGCTCTAATCCCGTTAAAGCCTGCTCAGTCTGGGCAAAGGGACTCGCTCTCCATGCGAACGCTTGCGAGAAGGCTTTGAGACACCTCTCCCCACCCACGCACCGTCCCCCGCACCTCCCCTCTCTCCTCCCTCCCCGCCTCCTGCCTCCGCCCTCCTCCCGCCCCGCCTCCTCCCTCTGCCCTCCTCACCCCTCCCTCATCCAATTTCCATGTCTCCTTCCCTCGCTCCGCCGAGGGACCCCGGAGGGTGGAAAGCGCTTCTCATATCTCTTCTGATTTCTTTCTTTATTTATTTCTCCCATCTCTCTCTCTCTCTCTCTCTCTCTCTCTCTCTCTCTCTCTCTCTCTCTCTCTCTCTCTCTCTCTCTCTCTCTCTCTCTCTCTCTCTTTCTATTTTTTTTTCCTCTTCTCTTCACATGTTCCGTCTTTCAGACAGAGTGGCAGCAGTGGGGTGCCCCTGCCTCACACCGTCTCACACCATCTGCCACAGTGGAGGTGAGCCCCGCAACGACGCCGTGAAGGAGGGGGGGGGGGGGGCGACCGGTGTTTTATTCTGATATCCGTCGTCAAATACCTGCGCACGTCTGCCTGCCTCGTCCCTTCTAGTCTCCGGGCCTGTCGGTCCACTACCTGCCTCTCCGTACAACCTCGGGGTCCCCGTTCCACCTCCTCCCTATCTCCTCCCTTCCAACGTGTTGACGTGCCTTGGCTGTTTCCTGTGGACCTCTGTTTTTCTTTGTCCTGTCCTATCTGTCTGTCCCTCTGTCTTGTCTGCGTGCAGGTCTTACTTCTCAGTTTATATGCTCCCTACCCCTCCCTCTTTTCGCTAGTACCCCTGCTCCCCCTCTCTCCGGCCCATCCCTCATCCGCCCCCCCCCCCCCCCCTTCTTTGTTGCGTTTATACAGTATATCTAGAACCGTAGCATTCTTCGAGTCTATCTCTGCTGCTGGTGGCCCTGGCCCAAAGGACTCTGCAGCCTAGTGAAATATTCAGAGGGAATCTTCCTGATACCTATCTTACCCCACCCACCCCGGGGGACAGTCACACACACACACACACACACACACACACACACACACACACACACACGCACACAGCGACACACATACTGTTCACACACCAGAACCGACTTCGACACTATTTAGGTTAAGTGGATTGGCTGTTCAAAGCCACCCCTTGATATTGAATCATATCACATCCCCTTTAACCCTCGTACATGCACAAATAGCTTGACCCCGATCATCAAATCTGTGGATTTAAAAACAATTAAATCGACAATTGTGTCATGTAGTTTGCTACATATGGTGTTATATGTGTTATGCATGGTGTAATCTGTGTGCATTATGTGTGTGTATTTCTCTTTGAGGCTCTGTTCAGACTGTGGCAACAAATCTCCTGAAAAGGACACTAAAAATAATCTAATCTACGCACAAAATTCAATGAACAGAAGCACCTACTTCAAACTGATATGATAAATGAAAAACACTTTTGCATTTTCAGTGTGCAGTTGACAGATGTGCGTTGAAAAAGGTTTGCCATACAGTGGTCCTCTAATATGTGTACCCAAATATACAGTACTGTGCATATGTTTTAGGCAGGGGATGCTATTTTGAAGGCAAAGGGTGGTCACACCAAATGTTGAATTGATACCGATTTGCTTTCCCCGCACTTTGTATTTTATGAATTCATAAAAAAAAATTAATAAACTAACATTTATATTTAAATATATATTTTTTCTAACTTTAAAGACTTCACACCTGCCTAAAACCTTTGCACAGACAAAATATCTTATTTACTCAATTTCTTTCTCAAAACTACGTATTTTCATCCACTCTCCAGAATAAACCTTGACGGACAAAAAAAACACAGCAAACTAAAACAAACATAGACGCGTTACTGTTTGGAAGTAAAAAAAAAAAAAAAACATCATAAAATGGCTACATCCTGTCTTCTATTAAGGCTTGGCCACAGAGAGCTAACCTGTGGCCTATTAACAATTCTCAAGTTTCTGATTTCTAAGTTACAGTGATACATTATCAATAAGGGACAGCCATTAACATTTCATACAGCACTGTCAGATAGCTTCGACAACACAAACATCTGTACTGGGTGTAAGCAATTATTAATCAAATGTGGCAATTTGAATGTGTGAAGAAACACAAGAGCTTTAAGGTTTTCGTGATGTTTCTAATGAGAAGAACTACAGTATGTTTAGCGTTTTCAAGAAGAGTGCGATACATTTTTAAACAGAGTGTAAAGCTGTGAATGTGCTTGTAGTTTTTCTGACTTGGTCCAAAGATTGGACAACACAAACAGACTAACATCTACATTATAACTCTTTCTGCCCACTTGTACGTAATGATGCAGGCGGCTTGTAAGGAGATCCACGTAAATCGATGTGTGGCAGAGCAGTGCGATACAGAGGGGTCAAGGGTCAGGTTAGTGAAGCGTGGCCCACAGATGACCTGCTACACAGATGGACCCAAAGCCTCACATCAACCACACACAGTTTCACTCACCAAGGTACTCGCACACTCTCTTTCTCCCTCTCTCTCTCTCTCTCTCTCTCTCTCTATCTCTCTCTCTCTCTCTCAAACACACACAAACACACACACACACACACACACACACACACACATACGCGTGCTACCTCTGAGTTCACACTTTTCACTTAGTTTCCATGGAGACTATAGCTTTTATGTCCCTTTTACTGTATATTTCCTTTAGAAGTCGTTAGCACACACACACACACACACACACACACACACACACACACACACACACACAGAGAGATGCATTTCCGATGCCTGAGTTCCCTCTCCCAATCCAAGGAACAATAAACCAGCATCTGCGAAGTTTGTTTAAATCCAGAGGCCTTGTCAGATATACTTAGAGTGGAAAAGCCCTCCTCCCAGAGGGCGTGTAGATAGAAACACCCACACCTTACACTACAAGTTTCTCACTGCAATGGCAGACCACTATTTGTGTACACAAAAGGTAGAGGGATGTTTGTTTCAAAATCATAATGATGTTTCCAGAGCCGGAGAGCAAAAAAAAACCTTGGGTGTGAGCAGGTGAGCCGTAAACACAAACTCAAAGTTTGAAACGCTTGGAAAGTATGGAAAAAAGGGGGAGAGCTTTAAAAATAGCGCTGTCGGACGGCATCAGGCTCAACCGGCAACCTAGCGACCTCAAAGTAGACTGTACGTTCCACAAACGCCTGAGAGGCAGCAGGGGGGGGGGGGGGGGGAGCGGAGAGCACAACAGAAGCGGTTGTTTTCAATACATCCAGTTCCCTCGACGGCTGCTCCGGTCCAGGCTTTTAGGGGAGCCCCGGCGCTGAGAGAACGGTTAGGACATCGCAGTACTCTTTGTGGAAGTGGCTTACAACCACTGCTTGGAAAAGTTGTGGTTGTTTGCGAGTGCTTCTGTTTGCCAGTTCGTCCCGTATTTCTTTTTACATTTATTTTATCGTGTATTTCAAATGATATTCATAATAATTTGACTTATATGACCTTATTTGACCCCAATCACCATCTCCTTAAAAAAGGAAGCTTGTGATGTCTGGTGTAACACTGCACTGTAATGTCAACATGGCATCAGTGCTCATGACAGTGAAACGGAAGACATAGGAAAACCAAGAATCAAAGACGGCACAGAAAGTTATTTTTATAAAGGTATGAATACTGGGAATAGGAGTTCAGATCCACACAAAACAATGTAAATCAGGAGTGTCATGCTGCACCTGTTTTCTGCCAATAAGAAAACGTTGCATTTTTTTGGGAAATCAGAAGCTTCTCTTGTATATTTTTGGAATCTGAGATTACCTTATATAAAAATAAAAAACAAATTGCAGAGGCAGCAAGTGTGGGCATGAGAACACACACACACACACACACACACACACACACACACACACACACACACACACACACACACACACACACACACACACACACACACACACACACACATAGGCACATACATCAGGTGCAAATTGCACCTGTGAAATAAAATAAAAAATTGCTTTGTCCATCTTTTAACTTTCGTGCGTTGTCTGCTCTCCCTGATTTGTGTCGTGTCCTTTGTGGGAAGAATGGAAAGTCGGTGGTCAGCAGGAAAGAGATGGATGAGGGCGCAGGTTTTGGCTGACCTTCCTTTCCTCCGGCTTTCCCTGGCCTCCCTCCCCGCCGGCTCCTTCCAAATCAATCAGCTCCTCCCCTCCCCATGGCACTCGGCTTCAAATTGTCCCCTTAATGAAGTTAGGACCCTGTCCAGCTGTCTTTTTTTTTCTTTTTCTATTCTCTTTTTTTTTCAGCTGTCTCGTCCCGTCCCCCCCCCCCTCCCCTTCCCCCTCCCATTTTCCTATCTCTGCGTGAGAGAAAGTGCACCTTAATATCTTTCTCTTTCGTCGAACATCCTCTTGGCTTTCGGCCTTCCCTCTATCCTTGCTGTTATGGCTCCGTACGCTGCACTCTCCTTTTTCGATCATCCCGATCTGAACTCCTCTTTTTTTTGGATCCATAATCTCTATGGCACTTTGATCTACTTTCAAATGGTTTCTATTGTCCTGCATTGCATCCGAGCCCCAAAAGGTTGTACTGTTGTAAAAACCAACGCACCACACAGACGCGAGTCGGCTGGGCAGATTGAAAAGAGAGGGAGGGAGAGACGGTAATCTTATTTTTGATATGGTCCATGGCCCAGACAGAAATATTATTCATGCGGCTGCGGTGCCCTGCGACAGTGCCACTATCTGCTGAGCTCCAACTGTATGGCCCGACCAGCTCTCCTGAATCTAATCTGCCCCCTCCCCCACATCGTGTGCGGTGGTCGTCGCTAGCCCTTTGGCCCAAGTGGCAGTGTGCTGCAGCCCCCTGAGAGAGAGAGAAAGAGAGAGAGAGAGACAAGGAGAGAGGAGAGAGAGGTAGATAAGAAGACAGAGAGAGATGGAGAGAGAGGTAGATAAGGAGAGAGAGAGAGAGAAAGAGGGGTAGATAAGAAGAGAGAGAGAGAGAAGGAGAGAGGAGAGAGAGGGAGGAAGGGAGAGGGAGAGAGAGAGAGAGAGAGAAAGAGAGAGAGAGAAAAAGAGAGGGAGGGGGAGAGCCTTCTGTTCCCATCCCCGAACGGCTACATCTGTCCTCTGACCCTGGACACGGCGTGGAATAGCAAGCAGGCCATGGGTGCTTCCTTCCCATCCCTCTCCGCTCCTGGCCAGGGGCAGCCTGGAGAGCCGTTATCTCAGGCCTGCAGCAGGAGGGGAGTCCCCCTGGATGCCTGTGTTCCTTGGCCCTGTCAGCACATGCAGTCCCCCCCCCCACCCCCCCCCCCCCCCCCCAAGGCTCCGGTTCCTCCGCGGCTCCTTCGGCCAAAATGTGCTCCAGTTCTCCCCTGCCTGGGTTTGACTGTGTCATTAAGCAGTGTGAAGCAGTGTGTTCGGGCTGCTGGAGGGAGGTACATTTCCACCATATGTTCACCCCTGTACTTTGTAAGCTCCACTATCTTGGTTTCATTTCTTTCCCTCTCTTTTCATATCCACCTGTCTCTCTCTCTGTCTCTTTACTCTCTCACTCTATCTGTCTCTCCCCCCCTCTCTCTCTCTCTCTCGCTCGCTGTCTCTGTCTCTTTCGGTCTTTTTCACTAAATGACTATCTTTCTCTCTCTCTCACACACACATACACACATGTACACATACGCACACATACACATGCACATACTACATACACACACACAACATCTCTCTTTTTTTCCCAACCAAAAACAGAACAGTAGCACTACAGTATAGGCTTGAGTGGGTTCAGAAACATCTTTTTGCACATTAGCTATTTCTTCTTAATATTCCGTGAGGGCATCTTTAGGAGCGGGAGGGGGGGGGGGAGTAAGCCAGGAGCTGCAACAGCAGGCTTAAAATAGAATCGTGAGCCCCCTGTCTTGAAGCTGGAGAGCAGCCGTGAAAGTTTGGGAACACTGTTGCACGGCTCCGGAGTTCTTTCTTCTTTGTCTTCACACGTTGGTGGGAAATGTCACGTCGCATCACACCGCGACGCAGAGTCTCGCTCGGGAAAAGTCTTCCCTGCAGGCCCCTCTCCTTAGCATGGCGGGGCCGGAGCTTTGAGTCCCTCGTGCTAGCGTTGGCCAAGAGAACGTGAGACCTCCGCGTCGGGGGCATGTGCGCGCGGCGCCGGAGCGTGGAGCGTCTCAAGGACGTTCGGCTGCACGGAAGCACAGAGGGATCCCCCCGGGAGAAGCACAGAGGGATCCCCCCGGGAGAAGCACAGAGGGATCCCCCCGGGAGAAGGCTCCATAGCCTCCACAAAAACACAAGAACAAACGCTCTCTCTTGTCAGTGACACAGTGTGATGCCGCGCGAGACGTGCACTGACACGCTGGCGCTCTCCAACGGGAACCAAGCAACCAGAAGACTCAAAAGCGACAGACGTTTACAAACGTCCCCGACCTGAGGTTTCTGCCGAGCCCGGCGTTCTGCTCGTGAAAGTGTGACATGATTGACACCCTTGGGTGAGCGCGGCCCGCAGCGTCCACCAATGTCCTCGTTTTTTCACGAGGCCAAACTCTCCCTGCAGGTAGTTTACTCTCTCCGCTCGTGACGGACGGCGGCCTGCGGTGACAAAAATGTGACGGCGAGTAGCCCAGCAACGTACACATTACAACCCGCACCGCCCCGCTAAAACACGGCCGCGACTCTTACGTTCGCAACGGCATTTTCTTCTACTCACAGCCGAGCGAGCCGCGGACTGTTCGCCGACAGGCTGTGAGGACACATAACGAGCCTCTCTAAGCACTGTGGAGCCCTGCGGGAAGGAGAGAGAGAGAGAGAGAGAGAGAGAGAGAGCTTCTGTCTGACCGCATGACGGAAGTCTCTCTTCCACCTCAGTGGCCCCATGCATGGCGGGGGGGCCCCTCTCCCTCGAGGCGGGGGCCAAACAAACATGAAGCCACAGCCGGCCAGCGTAATCACTGTCCTAATTGAAGACTGGACGAGGAGCCTCTCCTTCTCTATCTCTGACAGCTGCAATCAGGCCCGTGTGGTGTGAGTGTGTGTGTGAGTGTGTCGAGTCACTCCTCTCTCTCCAGTGTGTGTCCACATGGGGGCAGAGATTGGCCTGACAGTTTATATGGTGTATTAATATGTGACCGGATACATTCTATCAGTCTATTCATTGAGAACTGTTTCAGTATTCAACCAGGTTGTACTATTTCCCTTACTTGCCAATGGAGTGAAACCCCCCCCCACACACACACACACACACAGACAGAGAGAGAGAGAGAGAGAGAGAGAGAGAGAGAGAGAGAGAGACCCAAACCCACACACACACAGACACACACACCCACAGACCAAAGCAGTTTCTTGTGTTTTTTCCCTTTGACTCAGACTTGTATCGATGCTGTCAAGACTCTTTTGGTGTGACTCACACTGTGGCTGATGCTGTTTGTTACAGCGAAAGCTCTGCTGCTTTGATATGTGTGTGTGCGTGTGTGTGTGTGTGTTTTTATGTGTTCCAAGTTTCCCATTGAATTCGTAGCTTTGTCTTTTTTTAGCCCCTCACACACAATTCTGCCTGTTCCAATCCTACTCTCCTGTCCCTATTCCCCGAGGGATCAATGGCACGTTAGAAGCCACAATAGGAGATCAGGGACTTTGAGCCATGGCCAGCTTACACGTAGAAGACAATCTAACGGAACCTTTTCTCAGCCTTGCTGCGTTCTGTCCGTCTGTCATGACAGCTTTGAAAAGTCAAAAGACAGACGGTCATCTAAGATTGTTTTCTTTTATTAGCTGTCGCCATTGTTTGACAAGTTTTTATTACAATATTTTTCTTCTTCTTCTTCTTCTTCTTCTTCTTCTTATTATTATTATTATTATTATTATTATTATTATTGCTTTAGGCAAGCAACACTACTATAATCTCATATATTATTATTAGTGTACTTGCTTCAGGCAAGCAACACTACTATAAACTCACATATATATTATTACTATAGCATAATTTGCCACCCCTACTCCACCCACAGTTTTTGCACTACATAGACATGAAAGGTGTCAAAATGTGTGTCTTCATCCCAATTAAGTTGCTATTACTTTTGGGAGGTTCTGTAGCACAGTTTTTAAAACATTAAAGTTTTAGTGTCAACTTATTTTATTTCCAGCAGTTCTGTATCTGGGCTACTGTTATTGTAATCTGTTGTATACATTATAAGTTCCAACCCTTTTATGGGAATGGGCCTACTGTTCCAACCTATAGGCTGTAGTCCTCAGACTTTGACATATGTTATCATGCACCCTGGGAACAGGACATCTGCAGATAAGAAACTATGTACAGAACATTTACGTAATAAGGTGGCCCCAGTGTCACTATACTGTTCGTAACACCTTTTGAATAGTATTCAAGGAAGCACATTTTAGAGATACATTGTCATTCTCCTTCGTACAGCGTCTTACACGTTGTGTGAGTATGATCCTTCTGCAAACGCACCTTGTCCTTTGCAAAAGCACTATCTTGGTAAAATACTTGTATCGAACTTTATTATCTGGTTAACTTGTGTTTACGAATTTGTTGTACAACAATATAATATTTGACCTCAACCATTTCCGTGTCCGTGTCTTAATGTGTTCTACTTTACTTATGTTCGTGAGTGTATAAAGATCGGATCCACGACACTACGCATCGCCAAGGCAAGGTTCTTTTATGAATTTGTTGTACAACTATCATCATAAATTGGAGATCTCAGGCTTCAGACCTACACTTTCAGAGTCTGCAGCCCCACAGCAGCATGGAGTTTCATGTTCAAGAGCACAATGTCATTGTTATGGGCCCTTCTGATAACCATGGCATTCAAGAACCAAGCATCCTACCCAGTGAGATATCTGTGAAGGCATCAACTCATCACATTGGCTCACATTGGCTATGGAAGCTCAAACAGCAAACAGTGTACATGCATGGCTCTGACATTTTTTGGCATACCACAATGAGGTTGATGACTTCTGAGGACTTCTGATCTTGACAACATACTGTACTGGGCAAGGGCAACAGCTTTTATGCCAAAACTACAAAACAGTTAAACAGGAAATGTCTTTCAACACTGAGTTGACACTGACCAAAATGAGTACAATGTTGATACATCTTCGGTGGAAATGGGATATGTGAGAGCCAAGGAAGACCGTGAGCACCAGGCTTGGTTTCGTGATCTTTCCACAAGACTTCAGTCTCTCTGCAGGTGTTACACATGCGCTGCTCATAATTACACCATATTGTATTTCTGTGTTCAGAGACAAGTCTGGACGATGTGTACTGTTTGATTCTCACAGTCGAAATGCGGATGGACTACCTGCCACTGGAAATGGAACGGCTGTTATGATCACTTTCAAACATTTGAGTGATATGGTGGCAAGGATTCTCAAGCTGTATGAATTTCTACTTGCAGACTGCAGAGGCCCTATTGATTGGCTACAGTATGACTTCATGCCAGTGGCATTTCAACACGCAAGACATGTGTCAGACGGTCTGCCACCCCTACAAGTGCAATCTGACAACCCACCTAATGAAAAGCATGTGGAGAAGGTTACACAGATAACCAAAGGTGTAGCACACATTGGACTCCCAGCCAGCAAACATCCTAAGGCATGTTCCAAATGAAACGAACAACAGCAACAAAGAGTGGAGAACAAGAAAATGATGTTGTGTAAAGATTCCAAGAATCCAAAAGAATAAGAGAGGGTACATCACCAGCAGATACAGAACAGATGCAGATTTCAAGTTGAAGCAGAAACTCAACATCACCAACAAATATATGACAGATGCAGATTTCAAGTTGAACAGAAACTCAACATCACCAACAACTGTATATGACAGATGCAGATTTCAAGAAGAAGCAGAAGCAGTGAATCACCTGAAAACACTCGACAGATGCAGATTTCAAGAAGAAGCAGAAGCAATGAATCACCCGAAAACACTCGACAGATGCCGATTTCAAGAAGAAGCAGAAGCAATACATCACCATTAAATTCTCGACAGATGCAGATTTCAGAGAAATCACATCACACTACGATATGCGTCTGACCAGGCATTCAGACATAAGCAAAGACAAACGTTGTGCCACAGGTATCATAGTGACCCTGCTGTCAGAAAACCTCACTTGCAACGTTGCATCAGGTATATGAAAACCAAGTGTCACAGTGAAGCAGGGTTTTCGGATGGCCCATAGGAGGCGCTGTGCCTTGACAGTATGAAGGAAATACAGAAGAGGGACTGATGTCATGTGCAAATACGGTCAACCATTGGACGACGGCCTGATGCAAACAGCTATATCCACTTTCCATGAATGCATCAAGGTTGGGTCAACTTTTTTGTGCACAATGTGCCATCGCACCCTTCTCCCCAAGCAAGTCAAATATTGGAATAGCAGCAATTACAAGAAGGATCCACGTGCGGTTGCTGGCTGTTTGACAGGGCAATATGTCCATGCATGCGACAATCAATGGCAAGGCCCTAAACAATGCACTATACCAGATGAAAGGAAAAAGGAGTGGAACTGTCACAACTGTTATTCCTATTTAAATTCGGGGGAAAAAATCATCCATCGCTGTGGCTAACAACTTGGAGTTGGCACCCATTCCGGCAGAGCTCAGTGATTTGAACGTGCTGGAAAGACGACTCATGGCCAAAATACTTCCATTTGCCAAGATCGTTACACACCCTAAAGGTCGACAGGCAGCTAGACATGGTGCTGTGGTGTGGCTGCCATCCGAGGTGGAAACAACAATAAACATTTTATCAAGACCAAGCAGCTCATCTCATTTACACAGAGTGAAGCTTAAAAGATGTCTGATGTGCAAAGGCCACTGCAGTATCACACTGTAAACATGAGAAATGTAGTAACGGGTGTGTCATAACTCATTGACACACACCCGGATTACAGAAACATTACAATCAAAGACAATGAGACAACGTTTGATGATACTGATGAGGATGATGAGGATGCAATGGAACTTGACAGTTGCGACAAAACTGAAATGATGGAGGTACTTGAACACAGAAAATGGCGACATATCAGGGGTGCAGTCTGCAGATTTACCGCTTGCTCATGAGCAACAGGAAAGCAATGACCAACAACCACCTAATGCAGAAGATGATAATCCCGCACTAAGACCTGGAGTTGGCAGCCATCTGACCTTGGAGAGGTAATATTGACATATGGTGATGGGATGTTCAGCATTGCCCCTGCACAAGGAAACACGCCTGTCAGCTTTTTCAAAGTCCTGAGGCTATGGCTTTCCCTGTTCAGTTCCCTACTGGACAGAATACATTGAATGAGACGAGACAAGTCAAACTATCTCCAAGTATGTATTTCAATGCAAGGCTTTGTGTTGACAGTCATTTTGCCAGAGACCAAAGCCACCTCTTCTTTGCGCAGTTTGTCAGAGACGCACATGGCCAAAAGCCAAAAAGCATGTTCATTCAGTTAAGGAAAGGAAAACCCAATACCAGAGATGGACGGAAAACATCCAACAAGCTGCTACAGGACAAGTGTGAGGTTGAGAAGTTGATGCGAAGCAGATATTCCACATGGTTCGTGCAACCACTGAGAGAGACTCCAGCTTACTGGGAAAGAACACTAAAGGATTTGCTTGCCATGGTCAGACAATTAGGCAAGGGAACTTTTTTTCTGACATTCTCTGCTGCAGAATTCAGATGGCCGGAGGTAATAACAGCAATTAAAGCACAGCAAGGTCAACAGGTGTATTTTTCAGAGTTGGACTGGGCTGAATGAAGTGACATTCTCAGAAGCAACCCAGTGACCACTATGCACGTTTGACAAGCAGGTGGATGCTCTGATGAGACAGCTGCTGTAGGGTCCTGCACAGCCAATCGGCAAAGTTATTGATTACTTTTACCGGGTTGAATTTCAGGCGAGATGGAGCCCTCTTGTTCATTGTCTCTGCTGGGTAGCAGGAGCTCCTCTCTTCGGAGAAAACCTTGACGACGAAGTATGTGACTTTGTGGATCGCTACATTTCATGCCCGCTTCCATGACACAGACAAACAACCCTTACTTAACAGATATGTCACAGAAGTACAAACGCACAGCAGAAATCATTCCAAATCGTGCCAAAAAAGGTAGCAAAGTGTGCCTATTTGGATTTCCCAAAGCACCCAGTCAAAAAACTTGGATAACTTACCCGATACCAGAAGAACATGAACGTTCAATGAAACCAGAAGCAGCCAAGAACAAAATTATCAATTATTATTATTATTATTATTAGTCGTATTATTATTATTATTATAAAATAGGCATGACAGTCTACTTGATCCCCAAATAAGGATTTAGAAGAACTGATTCTACTCAAAGATTCCACTGGCCACAAAACAGCTATTGTCAATTCAGACTTAACAGGCCGAGTTTGCTTGTATTCCCATAAGGGCAAAATGTCATACTCTATTCGGGTAATTTCTCTATATATTTGGCAAATCTATCACCCTGTAGCATATAGTGGGCGAGTGGCTAATCATCAATGAAAATTGCTTTCAAATTACTCTTTAGATTGGCTAACGTATAGCGTGTGTGTGTGTGTGTGTGTGTGTGTGTGTGTGTGTGTGTGTGTGTGTGTGTGTTTTATTGTGTGTGTGTGTGTGTGTGTGTGTGTGTGTGTGTGTGTGTGCTTTCTATCTGCTCTGTATGTCACGTTCTTACAAAATGTGGGTGGAACCATACATATTTGATGAGCTGAAGAAAGCCCAGGCAGACAGCCGATTGGGGACTTCATCAGAGTGGAAGTGCTCCGAAACAATCTCCACTTCAACGGCATACAAAAGACATGGCAATGCAATGCAGTCCCACTGTGGAACCTTCCCCATGTAAAGCAGCAAAGATGATTACCTGATCAGCAGATAGGTGATGGCGCGGCCACTTCACCCTAGCGATGCTATATGCTACTGCTACGCCGCTATGCTACTTAATTATCACATTGCTCTGGGTAATCACACTGGCGGCTTAGAGAGAGCGGTGAGGTGGGCCCGGGGATAAATAAAGCGAAATTTGCAGGGAGGGGAGGTTACGGATGCAAGGAGAGACGGGGTGAGGGAGATGCTGAACGAATGAGCAAGTGAGAGAACGAGTTTGTGAGGTAGTGACATTTCCTAACACAGTTCTGAGCGCACACACACACACACACACACTATATATTGTATACCTACACACACACACACACACACTATATATATTGTATACACACACACCCACACACATACCTAATTATATATATATATATATATAGTATATATATGCATATATATATATATATATATATATAGTATATATATATGTATATACAGTATATATACAGTTAGGCCCAAAAATATTTGGACAGTGACACAAGTTTTGTTATTTTAGCTGTTTACGAAAACATATTCAGGATACAATTATGTAATCAATATGGGCTTAAAGTGCAGACTCTCAGCTGTAATTTGAGAGTATTCACATCCAAATTGGAGCAAGGGTTTAGGAATTACAGCTCTTTAATACATGTAAAGCAGCTTTTTTCAAGGGACCAAAAGTAATTGGACAATTGACTCAGAAGGCTACAAAAAAAAATAACAACGCTGCATGGGCTCTTCCCTCATTAACCTGTCATCAATTAAGCAGTTAAAAGGTCTGGAGTTGATTCCAGGTGTGGCGTTTGCCTTTGGAAGCTGTTGTTGTGAACACACAACATGCGGTCAAAGGAGCTCTCAATGAAACAGACCACTGAGGCTGAAAAAAGAAGAAATCCATCAGAGAGATAGCAGAAATGTTAGGAGTGGCCAAATCAACAGTTTGCTCTGAGAAAAAAGAGTGCACTGGTGACTTGGGAACTCAAAAAGGCCTGGACGTCCACGGAAGACAACAGTGGTGGATGATCGCAGAATCCTTACCATGGTGAAGAAAAAACCCTTCACAACATCCAAGTGAAGAACACTCTCCAGGAAGTAGGTGTATCAGGAGTCTACCATAAAGAGAAGACTTCATGAGAGTAAAGACAAAGGATTCACCACAAAGTGCAAACCATTAATCAGCCTCAAAAATAGAAAGGCCAGATGACTTTGTCAAAAAACACCTGAAGAAGCCAACCCAGTTCTGGAACAGCATTCTTTGGACATGAGACTAAGATCAACCTGTACCAGAATGATGGGAAGAAGAAAGTTTGGAGGAGAATTGGAACAGCTCATGATCCAAAGCACACCACAGTAAAACATGGTGGAGGCAGTGTGATGGCATGGGCATGCACACACACACACACACACACACACACACACTAGTTGATTACGGCGCTTCACAGTACAGATGGACAATGACCCAAAACATACTGCAAAAGCAACCCAGGAGTTTTTTAAAGCAAAGAAGTGGAATATTCTGCACACACACACCCAATATATATTTCACTTGCTCAAGACAAAACACACACACAAACACACACTGAAGACCGCTGCATATAGGCCTGGCAAAGCATCACACACGTTTGGTGATGTCCATGGGTTCCAGACACAGTCATTGCCTAGGATCTCAACAAAATATATATATATATATATACTTTTGAGCCCCTGAAATATATATATAGCTACAATTCCTACATGTTTAATCATATATACCCCTTGAATTAAACCTTAAAATCTGCACTTCAATTCCGTTGTGGTTGTTTCATTCCAAATCCAATGTGGTGGCATGCAGAGCCCAAATCATGAAGATTGTGTCACTGTCCAAATATTTTTGGGCCTAACTGTATACATTTATTTATTTATATCCTATAAATATATTTTCAGCTCAAGTATTCAGTACACAAAGGACAAAGCACAAAGGACAGGACGACTGTGGTTGCGTCTCTATTCAGATGTACTCAGAGCGTGTGCTTGTGAGCTGTGTAATAGCGACATGTAGGCTGGGGAGGCCATTGTCACCAGACTAATGTGTCACTGGCTGAGGGCCTCAAGCAGCTGAAAGTAATCTGAAGATCTTTTGTCGACTCCAGCAATCAGCCACAGCCCACTCGACTGATTGCAATGGAGATTATTTCCACTCCACATGCAGCCTTATTGATTCCTTCTGGTCCTTATGTGTTGTAAGTTTTCTCATTTTGTGTTCACTTGTCTAAATTCATAAAAGGCTGTATTTATTAATTTTTCTTTGTGAATATGCTTTTTTTTTAACACTGACAAGTATATAAACACAGCAGAGGCATATTTGTATGAAAACTGTGCAAGCAGCATATTCAAGTGTATCGTTGGCCATGAGGAAAGACCATAAATCCCCCTTTGAGAAAAAGAAAGACTGTTTTTTATGACCTCCAGCAGGTTCCACTGATCCCAAGGCCTTCACTCTAAATCGACATCAAACACCCTAATTGAATCAATCAGCGTGGCTAATTATGCTTATCGTGGAATACCGTGGAACTCCCGGGCCCGACCTCTCTTGTGTCCGATAAGATTGTCTCATTACCGCCCACAACAAGACTCTCGCCTCGGCGTCAGAGCCACTTCCATCACCTCCAACAGAGGGGGTGGAATGTCAACCATGGTGCGTCGCTAACCCACTCCCACACACACAGGCGCGCCAACGCAGGTGCACACACACACACACACACACACGTGTAAGCACCCTATGTGCATTTTATTGACTAATCCCGTTTCAATTACCGTCCCGTAGGTCACCCCTGACAGTGCAGGCGATTAGGAAAATGGCACGCGCAACGTCGCTGGTATTGATTTCACACATGAAAAGGTAACGTAAGACTTTCAAGTTTCCACACACCTTATATGTGTAAGATAAAAAAAAAGTGTGATTATTGACTATGTTTCAATTGTTAAGTTATGCACAATAGTTTCCATGTTTATTTCTTGGAAGGGTGTGCGAAGGTTTTGTAACCAGTGCAGGTTTATGGAAGTATAGGTCATGGTAAGATTCCTCCTGCTCTTCTAATCTATTCCTCTGATGGTCCCCATATGGGTGTACCAGGGGCGAGGAGAGAATCTGAAATTGAAATATGAAAATCCAATGTGGGAAAATGTGGTGGGAGCTGAAATGCACAGGGCGATACCTTCCTCGAGAGAAATTCCTTTCATAAATTGCATATTTGAGTCTGGATGTCAGACTAAGGTGACGTTGTACAATACAGTTCAAGATCAACACTGCCCTGCAATATTCTTGACCAGCTCTACCTTGTCCGGCGGAAAGCCTTCTGGTGTTTCAACGTACACTAATTACGGCTCTGGAGAGCATCAAAGATTACAAATAGCTTTTCCCCCAATCAATATACAGTAGACGGATGAGCTTTGCACGGTGGCCCTTTCAAATGTGACCTTGACAGTGTGAAGTGTTCATTGGATTTCTTCCAAACATCCATTTAAAAAATAAATAAAAAAGAAGTGAAGTGGGTCTGCGTTTACATGAAAGCGACCACGATGGCGTCCGTTTCTGAACCAGCCACGCCGAGCTTCTTTTTTCCTCTGAGGACCCCGCTATCCTAAGATGACATTCGTTCAGCTCTGCCGCTGCCAGAGATTGATATCACCTTCGAGAAAACTTAACGATTGAAACGATCGGAGGGGCCACGTGAATCACAACACTATCAGTACGCCTCAGCCCTGTCATATTTCAAGCTTACTGCACCGTGGAGCATTATATTTCACAGGTGACGGCCTCGCAGGATGAATATAAAACAACCAAAAAGGTTGTCAGGGAAGGGACTTTGATTTAAACACTGCCAGACTCATCAGAGTCCAAATTAAATAAGAGGAGCGTCCTCAAGAACACCCACAAAGTTGGCCTATGGATCTGTTGGCACATAATGCAGTGTTATCCCCTCACACTTCGCTAGAGGAATGACAATAAATAAGTACACATTGACTTTCATTACGTTGTTACGTTGATGTGACCAAATCAAATCGGACTCTGTGCCTGAGAAGTGTTTTGTTGTCGCTGTGTTGACATTGTGCTTTAACTTCACCTACATATTAATACAGAGCACTCATCCAGCAACCTATGCATGAACTCGGAAGGCAGATAAATGCTTTGTACAGTAATAATAATGATAATAATAATAATTAATTCGATTTAGTTTTTTATGCTTTTCTAAGGACTCAAAGCGCTTTACAAATTGGTCGCCAATTAGGTACGCACAACAAACGGACAGACATCACAAACAACAATCAGTCTGGGTGATGCCACGGCAGTCAATTTGCACCAAACTTGCTCACACACACACACACACACACACACACACACACACACACACACACACACACCGACTCCAGTTCTATTGTAGGGAGGAAACCGGAGCACCCGGTTAGAGTGTAGCTTTGCTCTTTGGGCCACAAACATCTAAATAAACTAAATTTCTCTGCTCTTCCAAAAGGCTTTATTCAAATATTCTTTCTTGCATGAAAGATGCATGAGAAATGTTTGTGATTCATGATATTGCTAATCTGAACAGGATATCAAAGTACAGACCAATGCAACCGTTTAACTGAAGAGGGACCGCAATTACCACTAATTGCTAGTTGGAGGGCACTGTGTGTGTGGGTAGGTGTTCAAAGGCGTATCAGCCAACAACATTTAAAATCACATAATTACTAGCTCAGCTGCACATGACTGGTCAATATTCAGACAGAATCACTCACACCACACAACACCACAAAGAACTGAATTTGAATTCATGATGTAAAAAAAACAATGAAACGGTACGTCAAAGGATTTATTGATGAACAGCTTTTCTAGATTGTTCTCCTTCTTAAACTCTATAAGCTGAACTGACTCGACATGTCAAAGCGCCAAGAAAACTTGAGAGGAGAATGTAAGATCTTTCAGTCTTTTTCAAAAACGATTTCTGCATATACTGTGCACATGTTACAGAGCATATAGAGAAGAGAGAAGAAGAAAAAAAAAAGTGCCACGAAGCTTACGCATCAAATGAAGGGACAGCGTTTGAAACACGTAACAATGATGAAAGAAAAACAAATGAAAAAACAAATAGCTCAGAACCACACTACTACTCCTAAAGCAATTTTTTTTTAGCTGCACATTTAAAATCAGGTGGACCAGAAAAGAAAGCTCGTTTCACAATGAGCATCAAAGTTGATTAGGATCGTCACGGACGTCAACGATGACGGGTTCCCGCGACGCGTGTGACCTCTGTTGTCGTTGGACGAACAGCCCTGAAACCAGATAAGAAGCTTCATTTCAGAGGCCATTTCCACCTAATCACCACCAACTTAATCTGCACATGCCAGCCAGGCACTATAGTAAGTAGGTGTCAGGGTGATCTCATGTATACTGCCAAAGCTGCTGAAGTGCTTCTAAAGAGCTCATCATTCTCACAATGGGCTGGAGCAGGCGGTTGTGTGCAAATGTGTGTGTGTGTGTGTGTGTGTGTGTTTGTGTGTCTTCATGTGTGTGTGCAAATATTGATGTATGCATAGTGCATAGTGTGCTTGCACATGGGTGTTTGTGTCCGTGCATATCAACATGTGTAGGATTATACTTTAGAAATGGCAATGAAATGTCATAACTTATTTTACCCTTAGGTGATAGAGGGTGTAATGCACTTACAAAGGCATGCTTATCATTTCTACAGCATCCTGAGTCCACGTCGATTACCTTGCAGAGTGTAAAACTCTGAGAAAATGGCCCATCGGGTGGGATTATAATACACAAGGCTGTGTCTGTGTAGGATATATGCAAGGAGCAGCGGGGATAATACATCATGCAAAAAGAGGCCTGAGTGGCATATTGATGAGATTCCTACTCATTATTCAGTCTGAGATATTCATGGAGGAACTGTGGTGGGTTTTTCCTTTACAATTCCCCCCATAGCAGTAGGCCATGTGTGCATGTGTGTGTGTACTGTACGTAACGCATGAGTGCGTGTTTGTGAGTGCGCATGTTTGTTTGTGTTTATTTGTGGCGATGTGTTACAGTGAAAGGTTATATTAAATGTACTCCAAGACTGTGTGTGTGTACTGGTGTCCTTTAGCTGTATAATAAGGAAGACATTAACGGCTGTTGCAGGATGAGGCCGTGGCCCACTGCCGACAGAAACAACAGGTTACCGGGGAAGTGTTGGGTGAAGGAGAGATGACCGTGGCATTTGATGACCTCTCTGAAATGGCATTCTGCCATGTCTCTTTATTTATTTATTTTTTGTACCGTGGGCATTTGTGTTTCTGCATGTTTGATTTTGATGTGTATTTTTTTTTTTTTTCTGGTTTAGTTGTCCCCCGCAGCGGCATTAGTCACTCCACAGCGCGCTGAGCTGCCCTGCGCCGAGCACTGGTGCTGGCCCTTATGTAACTGACTTTCTGATCTGGGGCTGGGCACGGTCAACGCTGCTGCCAGGACGCACAGAGAGAGAGATAGAGAGAGAGAGAGATAGAGAGAGAGAGAGAGAGAGGGGCAAACTTGTGGAGGACAGCTGCTCTGTCGCCCCTATCATGCCCACACCCCTCCAACTTAGGCACAAACACCCTCTCAAACACACACACACTGGAATCCTTTTTTTGTTTTTAAATGAACACATGTTCACTCACACACACACACACACAAAAGACTCACAAACACCCTCCCAAACGCACACAAGCACGGGTAAAACAGAAAAAAATAAAACACATGTTCACACACACACACACACACACACAAGAAAAAACAAGCTCAAGCTGGACAGTAAATTTTTTGGCAAAGGGCCAGACTCACATACACATGTCTTGCAGGTATGCACACAACGCAATTACACACACTGCGGTGCACGGGGGACACAGAGGTAACTTCCACCCAGTCCCCCCTCAGCCTCGTGCCTCTAGTCAGACCCTCGCCGCCCTCCTTCCCCTCTTCACACCTCCTTCCTTGCCAATTCACATCAGCCTTTTCAGTGGTCGGGACTGAGGGTGCGTGAAAGTGTGCCACACACCTGCCACATTGAAGGGCCCTTGAACTGAGGATAGGCTGACACAACGGAGGAGCCCGGTGCCCAGTCATCGCCTCGCCAGCTCTCTCTGCTGGCTGGTTCCCCCGGCCACTACCGCAGCCAACTGTCTGTCTGTCTGTCTGTCCGTCTGTCTCGCTTTCTCTCTCTCACTTTCTCTCTCCCTGTCTCTTGCTGTCTCTCCTTTCTCCTCCTCTCTTTCTCTGTCTCCCCTTTTTCTGTGTGTGTTTGTTTCTTTCTCAATCACTGTCTCTCTCTCTCTCTCTCTCTCTCTTCTCTCTCTCTCTCTCTCTCTCTCTCTCTCTCTCTCTCTCTCTCTCTCTCTCTCTCTCTCTCTCTCTCTCTCTCTCTCTCTCTCTTTCTGTGTCCTTTTCTTTCCCTTCCCCCTCTCTCATAAACCGACAGAGAGCAGAGGCAGCAGCAGCAGCAGCGTCATAGGTAGCCACGTCAGAGGTAGAAGTGTCAGCCAGTGCCGCAACGGTACTATTCTGTTTTGGGAGGGAGTTTCCAAGAATAGAATTCTTCTCACAGCAAACGTAGAAAAACACACAGAGGCTGGAGGGGGAGCACCGGCATCACGCTTTCCTGGGCTAGCTGGGTTCATGCGGGAAAGAAAAAGAGTGGGAGGGGGTGGGTAAGATGGGATATCTGGCACACACACACAAACGTACACAAACATTATTAGATTAGTAAATCAAATTATGTACTAGAAATTAGATAAAAAAATTGCCCTTTTTGTAACTTTAACCTTCGATAAGTTCTATTGGTCACCTGTCAGCATGCTTTTTGGCATGCATGAGTGGGTAGATGTTGGCCACTTAGTGAGACATGGAGGCGTGACAAGATTGATCAATGTCTGTTTATTGGTCTGTTTTCGTATTTATGTCTGTTTGTTTCTGTTACGGCGTTCATTTTAGAACAGAAATGGCTTTATTTTTGTGCTGACTTTAATCTGATTAGAGTGACTTAATCATAATATTGAGGAAGTGAGTTTCAAACAGTTGGCTTCACAAAGTGTCTATTTTAAAAATGTCAGATGTTAGGTTTATTAGGGGCCCGAATAAGACAGAAAGAGAGACAGAAGTAAATCTAAGAAAAGTAAAGCATGCCGAAGTTTAAGATTAAAAGTTAAGATTGTTTTAATATCTCCACAACCATGTCCTGTCACAAACACTGGTGCATGTTACCTGCCTTCTTTATGCACAGAAAATGTTCAGTACAAAGATTTATTCATTGAATGTTTTTGTCTATATTTCAATCATACTGTGGACAGAGTTTCAGTTGTTCTTTACTGTCTTCACATTCAAACGCATGGTTTTTGAAGTACCTTGCAAGGTGCAAAGTCCCTCAAAGAATTTGAGTTGTATTTTGCACTACAAAATAGTATTCCTTTAATTCTTAAAATCATACCCATTCCATCAACCTTCAAAATCTATTGCATTATAAGAATGTCCAATTTTACCCCCTCTCCACACACACACACACACACACACACACCCCCCACTACAAACTGATGGCTGATGGAGGTGCCCTTCAAATCGAACCACCCTTGTCATTTCGCATTCACCGTTTCAAAGGTCACGCGCTGCAAATTGCATGCCCGACGAGAAGGGAGAGCCAAATAAGAGGTTTCCTCGGGCTGTACAAATGAGCCTGCAGAGGCCTTGGGGGGTGGGGGGGGGGGGGTCGCAGTGTTTGGGCTTTCCTGCTGACTCCAGCAGATGTGTGGGTCGCCGAGCGACTGCCTGCCAGAGCCTCCAGCCCACTCCTCGGACCGGGGCATCCTTACTGTCGTTCTGCCTCGCCGTGAGTCACCGCTCCAACCTCATCATCGGCTGGTGCGTCCCGGGGAACTTCTGCCCATTTCTCCGTTCGCACCGCTCCTACTTCCTGTCTCGGTCTTCCACAGCCTTCGTTTTCCCATCTGGTCTCAGCCTCACCCTGTCACTCCCACTAGGTACAGCCACGCTTTCCCTGTCATGTCCGCGCTGCGGTCTTCGTTATTCTGTCTCGCTGGCCACATCCCCCCACTGTTCTCTCGCACGCTTTCCATTTTCGTTTCTGCCCCAATGTCTCCCTTCTCTTTTGTCAGACCGTATCTGTCAGACCTGCCCTTTTCACACCCCTGCTTTTGGACCCTCACCAGGGTTTGATGGAGGCCGGCTCCGTGGTGGCCTCTCTGCCCCGTGCCTGACCTACATACTGCAGAGGGACCCTTCGCGGCAGTCCCTGACCAATGCAAATGCCATTTCAAGTCGATTCATCACTGCGATGTGATAAGAACTTTATCTCTTCGACCCACATTGAAAAGTTTTACTTTTAACGCCAGACTATTTACAGTATGTTTGTCAAAATCGTAATATTTATTATTCACTGCTGCAGAGTGGAGAGTGATGACACGCCCAGCCCCTCGGTCTAATCAAAGCAAAGTGTTTGGCATTCATCATGCAGGCTGATTGAGAGCGCCCACCGAAGGGCGCCATGCAGCGAGGGATAAGGGACGAGCACTGAAGAAACGTCATCCGTCAAGCCCTGTCGTCCCCGCCACATCGTCCCCACCTTCTCTGTCCCCTCGCTCTCCACCTTCATTTCTCCATAATATCTGTCGTCTCCCACCTCTCCTCCACACCAAGCCGCCATTAATCATCCCTTGTCACAGCAGGCGTCCACGCCCACATGGGCAGTCCCAATCTCTATCTGGAGCTCTCCATTCTCATTTAGTCAACACGGCCTGCTCGATGTGTTTATAAATGGGATGATTTACTCACAACATGTGGCCTGCCTGCCTGCCTGCCTGACTGCCTGCATGCCTGCCTGACTGACCGGCTCTATTGGTTACAGCCAGCCATCGATTTTCCCGTCGGCCAAAAAAGCACTTTACACCAGAAAGAGGGTGCGTCACAACACGTACCGAAGAGAAGGAAGCAATGTGAGTGAGTGAGTGAGTGAGTGAGTGAGTGGGCGAATGAGCGAGTAGTGGAAGGAGACGAGTTATTCAAGTTATTTTTGTATGTATAATCTGGTCGTGAGAATGTATTCGGAATGAATCATAACACAAACAATGATAAAAGAAATATAACTCGTTTGTTAGGGGATCCTCTGATCCCATACTTGTCGAACAAAACTTCAGGTTCCTTTAGTACGTATAATCAGGTTCTCTAATTTATTCAGTATAAAACAGAACAGAAGCACTGGCAGAGGGAGGGGGATGAGTGATCGAGTGGGGTTGGTGTAGAGTCATCAATTAACCTGCATGTTTTTGGACTGTGGGAGGAAACCGGACGAGGAAACCCACGTGAACACCATTCAAACTCCACACAGAAACGCCCTTGGGTCAGGTGGGGATTGAACCCAGGACCTTCTTGCTGTGAGGCAACAGTGCTAACCACCGAGCCACCGTGCTGGCCCTGTAACTGTCAGCCAAATATATTTCTGTGGCAACATTATTCATGCTTCCTTCTCTTCTGCTCGCAGTCGCTCCCTCGGCATCTCGACCATGAGAAAAACATGCATTTTCTCTCAGTTCCCCTACAAAAGGGTTACCTCGCATGTTTTCAAAGCGCTGCCTGTGACAATAATGTTAGCGCTTCGCTGAATCATCGTCTTCACACGGGAGTCAGTGTTGAAAAGCATCTAGATATGTGCATAGCTCATCAACAAAGGCAGGGAATGATAAATAAAAAAAAACGTGAACAGGACTTTTTTTTTGTGGTAGCACCAGCGTTTCAAATCAGAGGGGAGCAGAAGAAAGAGTGCAATTATGGCATGCGGAGAAAAAGATGCCAGGAAAAAAAATTAGATATAAATAAACTCCTTTCTGCTGATTTCCCTCACTCACAAAAGTAATTAACTGGACTGTTTTAGTGGCGTCATGCATATCACACAAACTATGGAGTGACGCATCAAATGCCCATCCACCTAGTCTGCTCCTTACAAAGCCTTACTAAATTATACATTTCTGGCGTGATTCTCTTGCTGATACCTGAGGCATGGAGTACTCCATCGGATTGAGTCGGACGAGACGCAGCAGATGTGCCGTGAACCTGTGTAACTCCACGTCCAGGGAACATGGAGGACTTCCTTCATGCTCGCCTTAACAACTGGAAGGCGTGTTTACGTTGAGAGCGCACAGAGAAAAGCTGCTCGGCAGCGCAGGAACCAAGTTAATTAAAACGTGGCAAACAGAGACGTTCAAGGCCTCCCACTCTTTAGTCTGCTAATCGACAAGACAGACGGAAACAGAGGGATGCAGTCATAATTCACATGGCAGATTTGGAAACTCACCAAAAATTTGATGGGGGCACTGTGCAGATTCCTAAAGGCCAGGGAAGCAACCAGTCATGCAAGGATATGTTATGCAATGTCATGTTATGCAAAAGTCACCAACTGCACGTCACAGACATCAAATGACCGGCTACTGATGTTGGGATCCCTTTGATGGTTGAAACGTGCAATGCGTTAATGCAAATTGAACATCTGGTTAAATCAACTCTGAAGAATTGGGCAAAGAAGAATCAAAAAGGGAATCGCGAAGTAGAAAGGCTGCTTTGCGGACAGTAGAGTGTTTCTATCAGTATTCCTTGAGGTGTAAAGCCACAACATACGCGACATGAGCCATATGAGAGCTACTAAACAAGTGGGAACTCATTCCTCGGTCATAAAATGTGGCTAAAATGGCCCACAAGAAAATGTGAACAGCAAAGCCAGAAAATGTGAACAAACACAACACACAAGCATGCATAATGCAAAGACACGCAGTCAAGAGGCACACATGCGCACAGACGCACGCAAACACGCGCGTGCACACATCAACACACAGACAGCTACGCTGACGTCCAGACAGCCAGACACATGCTCTCTCGCACACACGGACACACACAGACACACGCACACCAGCCCACAGACACTGGGACAGACACGGAGTGGGACACGTTTCTATTTCGGTGCTCTTTGGCTCTCTCGTCAATCGGCCGTCAGCGTCCAGGGGGCCGGAGGCGGCGACCGCTCGGCTCACATCTAATCAGCTGGTACAGAATCTCATTTGAGAAATGTCAATATGATATCTGGCACAGTGGCTGCAGTGGGAGACAGCAATTGACCAGCGTCGGGCCGGCTGTGCCTCGCGTTTGAAAACGAATGCTTCACAGTCCTACCGCGTGATGGAAAACCCTGAGAGCGAGGAAAACCCTGAGAGCGATTGGGGTTACGGGCTCTACAATGTGCAAAGTGCTGTGTAAACAAACAAGCTAAAGGCTAAAGGAGGTATTAAGAGAACGTCTGGCCTTGAGGGGTGAACGTATACTTAGTTCTGTGCGCGTTAGCCACGACTCACCCTTTTTGTCGAACTGCAGGCAAATATTTTAGTTGTCCCCCACGACAGATTTGGAAAATCACGCGATGAAATATCGCATTTTTCTCAATGAGCCACCAAAGCTGTTCAAACATGGGACTTTGCGCCTCGGCTTCAGTGAAAATGACTGCTGTAATGTGTAGTGGTTATTGCTGTAGTGGTGGTTTTGCCCGTTTGAAGAGCAAAGCTTGTGTGAATTGCATGCGACAGACATTTTTCTCTGGACACTTCCATTGGCTGGGTTCCAAATGTTCTGCCTGCTGCCAGCCACACAAGCATTCCCACTCCCATGCTTGGTTAGCAAGCTCTCTGATGTCTATTTCCAACCATGGTTATTCTAGACGGTTTGAGATAAACATGTGTGAGGAGAGGAGTGAGACAAGTTGAACATTTACATTACTTGTTGGGCGTTACAAAACTTGTTTTTATGGTTTGTTTTGTCAGGAGTTTTACAATCAGTCCAAGTACTACCTTACTGCTAATGTTAATGCTAATATGATCTATGTTAATTATCATATAAAGACATTTTAATATTTTATGATAACGTCCAGTGCTTTGGATATGTTGCAAATAAGGAGGAGCATAGAGCAGCTTTTGACAACGAAACCCAACGTGGCAATTTATACATATTAAGTTTGTTTATAATATCCCTCACACGTCCGTTAAAAAGATGGTGTTATTGTGACAACAGCTCATGTCACAACAGAGTTTCAAAGAGCCTTCCAAAGAATAAACCCTTAAAAAAAAGCTATTGCACCAAGAAATAATATTTAAGGGCCGTACGATAATCCGCCCACACTATTTTCCATTGTCCTACCAGTACACACACACACACACACACCGTCCTGCCTGAGCCAGATGCACATTGACTGCAGACACCGAGCAGGGGAGCTGATTGCTTGTGGCCCATACGTGCTGCTGTCAGTGTGGTTGAAACGCACACCGCCGCATGTGTGCGCGGCACAGCGGCAGGAACAATACAGTTGTTGGACTATCAAGTCCCTCCTTAATGATATCCGTGTCGGCCGGTGACAGGAGGAGCTGCTGAACCGGGATGGCAGCCAGGAATCGAGCCGTGGCAGGCGGCGACACGTGGCTTGTCTTTCAGGGAAAAGGGGAAATAGGCTGGCCTGTCCATCACACTGTCAGTGTGTGTGTGTGTGTGTGTGTGTGTGTGTGTGTGTGTGTGCTCGAGAGGCAGAGTTTTTTTGGCAAACATTTCTTTAAAATGGGATTTATTCCTGAAGTCCAAATTTCCCCCCCCCCCCATTAATAATGAGCTAATTGAGAAGTTATGTGGGTTGGTGGCCCAGAAAGAGGTGGCCGGGGATGTAATTTTGAAATGGGATTGATCGGATAGATTTTTGAGTGGAAACTCACAACATTAAATTTAAGCACATTACAAACATCCTCTGAAGTGACCGATCCTTGGAAGCTCATCTATGTGAGATGGTGCACCTTCCCCCGACAGGCAATATGATGTTGTCCAACCACAAAAGTTGAAAGGATCCATTTTCTATTCTCTGATTCCTTCTCTTTTTCGTCTTTCTCAAGTACTCTCCGGATCTCTCAGCTTTTAGTTAAGTGCGTGTGGGCATCCATGTGTGGATGTGAAAGTGTGTACACGGTGAGTGTGTGTGTGTGTGCGTGCGTGCGTGCGTGCGTGCGTGCGTCTGTGGGTGTGTCAGCCAGTCAGACGGCACGTGAACACATTAAATCCCTGGTCAGGTGAAATTATTCTTGCAAATAGGAGTTATCAGCTCGGTGGTGTCAGGTCAAGTTAGCCTCCCCCCGCCCCGTTCCAGCGGAGCTACGAAGGCCGCACGGGCCCGTCACATACATATTTGATGACTCCGGTTGATGTTCTGTCTAGATGTCTGGTCTCCTTAGCGATGGCTTACGGTCCCTCACTCCGTTCCACAGGAACATGCGTGTGCATGAACAACGCCTGCCGCCTCTCCAGCGTCCCACTCCCCCGGACGGTAAACGCCGCGGCGCGCCAGTCACTGCCTTATCCGGGAACACAGTTATGTCGCTGCAACCAGTAAAACCACAGTTTCCATTGTGTGTATCCATTTGTGGTGCCAGACGGTTTAGCGTTCGCGTCCATTAAAATGTGAGAAAAAGGGTGTTTGATAGCATTGGGCCAGATACCGACAGTCTGCTCGTTTGCTGCTGGTCTCCCTCAGCAGGCCGAGCTGCCTTTGAAGTGGCCTTCCTGTCCGCATGCTAAGCAGGCTTCTGTTTCATTAAAGGGGGCCGAGCAGGACCTCAGAAGTCGGAAGCACGAGCGGCGTGCGTTCCTGGGAGAAATTCCGGAGCACAGCTCCAGCCTGCAGTCCTCCCAGCCTGACAGGACGACAGGCAAAGAGTCTGGCCAAGACGACAGGATCCTCCTCCACCACAGATCACTGCGCTCGGTCAAGCTAGGGTCCGCCCGTGATGTCACTTCCCCTCAGCGAAGCATCACAGAGCCGTGACATCATTCCTGCCAGGGGGGGAAGTGACCCGGGTCCCTTCCAAAGGCTCATTAAAAGCCAGCCAGTCTGGGTTTGGCGTGTTGCAGCCACGCACCGCACTGAGGACCTAAGGTTTTCGACTTGAATCGCATGTCCTCTGGGGCGAGGCTGCACGCTTAATTGTCTTGCCCGGCTAACTAAAGGGCATTAAATCAAATCGACAGAGAGGGACCTTACCTCATTAGTCCTGTGACATCTGGCCCATTAAGTGAATTTAATTTGCTTTTATAATGGGTGACCCAGAACCTAGCTCTAAACGTTTACATAATGCAGAAGCCCTGCGCTGACATCGAGCGCTCCTCGTTTCTCATGCTAACCTCTCCAGTGAAATATCACACGCCGCGCACGCCGTTTCTTTCTGCCGGGTCCGTCGGACGAGCCTTTCATATCTGTCCGAACGACAAAGAGTTGCAACGGTAACGCGCGGATGAACGCGTCACGAAGCAGAGTGCCGTCGACGACACGTGCCAACACAGGAGAGCAGGGGGAAGCCTGTTCCGTTTTAAATTGCGTGTGATTTGTGACCGTCACATAGGTGTGTGTGGAGTGACCGTCACGTAGGTGTGTGTGGAGCGCGGCGTCGACTGTGCCGCGCGTCAAAGGGACTGTTTGGCGACGGTGCGCCGGAGGTGCTGGGGGACGGCGGGAAGTCAACCATGGCTCTGCTTTCATCCTGTTACGCTGACAGTCACCTGAGCCTGCCTTTCTATTTCAGGAGCCTTGTAGTACATTACAAAAACGCAAACAGACACACGCACACACACACACACACACAAGTGCCCACACACATCGACTCCGAAACATTTTATAAAAATTAAAAACAATTCACCACAAAAAAACGATTGTTGTCTTATTATGCTCACCTTTTTTGTTATCTCCTGAGATCTCGCCGTTACGATCCCGTCATCAGCGTTCACATTCAGTGAAGTCTGAAGCCTGATGTTTTATTCATCGCGGTATTATAATGCGACGGCAGGCAGCGCTCGGTGTATACGCTTACAGTCCAGATGGTTAGGAGATACAAACGTGTACCGTACAGCCGCTGTGGAGGGTCGAGGGTCAAACCCCTCCCAGGCGGACCCACTTCCCCATTAACCCGGGACCGCAGTACATTACGCCCCGGGACCGATACCTATTTCAAACCTCCTCCATCCTCCGCTTCCACCCCACCGTGAGTGTAAACACCGTGCGCTTCAGGGGCCAACCCGGGGTGTGTGTGTGGCTTTTTTATTTTTCATCACTTCAATGGCACCGTGGCTTTTGCTTTGATGGACCAAATCAAACCCAAAGTGTTCCAAATGGGTGCTTGACCCTGCCGTGTCGACCCTGTCTCTGGCCGTCCGGGCGGCCGGACCACCTGTGTCCCGGTCTGCGTGAACGAGGGCCGCAGCCGCGCGGCCGAGCGCCACCGTGTCCCGAGATGAGGGCGGCCATTCCATCTAATGCCCTGATTACTGGCAGCACACCGGGGTGACACCAGCAAACATCAGGCCCCCCAGGCCCAGGGGGAGAGTGTGATCAGCAAGCCAGAACATGTGCTGACAGCTGATCAATATGAGATGGTGTGTTTGAGCTTTTAGGGAGGCCTATTTATGGCTCCCTCCCCCATTTTCCAAACCACGTAAGATATGTGCGTGTGTCGGATATGGCCCCACAAATATAGTGTGTGTGTGTGTGTGTGTGTCTGTGTCCCTGTATCTGTGCATGTTTGTGTGTGTGTGTGTGTGTGTGTGTGTATCTATGCAAGCACGCAAACGGTTTGCGGGTCCACACATCTCTGGGTGTACGTCTCTGTTTGTTTTATTTATTCCTGTGTGTTTCTATCTCATTTGAAGATAGCTAATGCGTCCGGTTGCAAGAACAACAAACAGTGGAGGAACCAACTAGACCTCCGGGGCTGCTCATTCACACTTTGCATTAGCTTACTTACTCTGCCTCTACACGACCACAACAACAGTGACTGCTCATAATTGAGTCATAAATCATTGATGCGAGAGTAGCGGTATCTGGATGACTTCTGTGATAACACAATGCCCCTTTTGCATTTGGTGATGCATAAAGGAAGGAAGGAAAGAAAGAAAGAAAGAAAGAAAGAAAGAAACAAACAAACAAACAAACAATCTAGTTTGTAATGACATTGGTCAATAGAGTTGTCTTTGGTCCTTGCAAAAAGACAATTCAGGGCAAACAGAAGATAAAGCTTCCCTTTGTCCAAACAAAACGATCTTTGGAGTGGTTCACCAGCTGATCTAAAGGAGAAACAGAGTGAGTGACTTGCGCATCCTGTCCCCGGGAAGCTTCACTGAAAGGCATGAATGATTAAAGTCAGAGGATATGAGTGCAGATGGCACAATTCAACAGTGTGTGTGTGTGTGTGTGTGTGTGTGTGTGTGTGTGTATGCGTGCGTGCGTGTGTGTGTGTGTGCTTGTCAGTGTGAAGGGATCACATGAGATCTAAGGGAGCAGTGAATGTGGGGAGGCATCTGTTCATTGTGTAGGAACAGGATCAGACATGCCAAGGATAGAAGAAATAAAGAGAAACAATGTTTTACACACCTTTCATGACCTTTCTGCCCCTGGCCTCTCACTCTCTCCCCTGTCTCACTCTCTCTCCTGTCTCACTCTCTCTCCCCTGTCTCACTCTTTCTCCCCTGTCTCTCTCTCTCCTGTCTCACTCTCTCCTGTCTCACTCTCTCTCCCCTGTCTCACTCTCTCTCCTGTCTCACTCTCTCTCCTGTCTCACTCTCTCTCCCCAGTCCCTCTCTTTCTCCCATGTTTTACGCTCTCTCTCCTGTCTCTCTCTCTCTCGCTCTCTATCTCTATCACTCTCTCTGACACTCTCTCTCAACATGTCTGTCTCTCTCTCTCTCGCTCTCTCTCCAGTGTCTCACTCTCTCTCTCTTTCCTGTCTCTCTCTCTCGCTCTCTCTCCAGTGTCTCACTCTCTCTCTCTTTCCTGTCTCTCTCTCTCGCTCTCTCTCCAGTGTCTCACTCTCTCTCTCTCTCTCTCTCTCTCTCTGCTCTCTCTCCTCTCTCTCTCTCTCTCTCTCTCTCTCTCTCTCTCTCCAGTGTCTCACTCTCTCTCTCTCTCTCTCTCTCTCTCTCTCTCCAGTGTCTCACTCTCTCTCTCTTTCCTGTCTCTCTCTCTCCCCTCCCTCTCTCTCCTGTCACCTTGTTCACCAGAGCAAAGGCCTCGCCATCTTGATTGGGTGATACCACTCATCGATCTTCCATATGTTAACATGTGGAGTGTGAAGGAAGGGCACGACCCGCTCATGTCAGCCAGACAACCAGTCAGTCAGCTAGTTAGCCATCCAGCTAACCAGCCACACAGACAGTTGGCCAGTCAGCATAGCTACTCAGCCAGCCAGCCAACCAGCAACCAGCCAGTTAGACTGCCAGTCAGCCAGCCAGCCAGCCAGTAAGTTAGCCAGCCAGTCAGTCAGCCAGCCAGCCGGGCAGACGGCAAGTAAACCGACCAGTCAGACTGTCATCCAGTCAGTTAGCCATCCGTCTATCCATTGTGACCCCCGTCTGCCAGCCTGTGCGTCTGTTGAAATTGGGTCAGCGTTAACCAGAGCCATGTTGCTGTGCTGGGTATACTTCAAGCTCTGACGTTGAGTTGCAGTGACAGGCCAGGCTTACGTAAGCCCAGAGAGTAGACTCCATAGGCAGCGGGGCTTTAAGCACCTCTATGCTTGGTTTTTCCCCCGTCTTAATCTAATGGTGTTGGCAGTGTTGATGATGACTTTTTCACTGCACATTTTTGGGTTTTGTTACTTGAAATTAAAGGCATCGTCGTGCCTTCAGAATGCGCCCGTGTGACATGCTCACACACACACGTGGTGTCACACATCTCCCTTGCCATGAACTTCCTTACGTAAACTCGAAGTGTGTGTGCATGTTTTCCCAGGCCACAGCAAGACAGCGAATGCCCACCGCACATGTGTGATGTGTGGGGTCGAATTCATCATCTTTCCCCCTGGCCTGTATGCGTCACCTTGAAAACATAAAAAAAATATATCGTCTGAGAGGGAACGATGCATCACCGTCAGGTGCCGTCCAAATGATACCAAATGCCTCTGCTGTTTTTCGCCAGTGGTACCACATGTTTGATTACGGACGGTGGAGACAAGACAAAGCCCAGGTAACAACCATTGCCAAAAGCCCGGCAGTGGCACACAAAAGTACGCAAACAAAGTGTGACGTCATGTATATCTTTTTTATATCTTTTTTATCTTTTTTTTATATCATTTCATACTGCACTTTGTAAATTATGTTATTTAAACACTGCTAAAAGCACTTCTGGTTGAACACAGTTCATTATTCAATAAAGTTGAATCTGAATCTGAATCAATAATTTGAACACATTTCATTATTCATGAAGCAGGTGCATTATGTGTTTGTTTCTATTGTATCCTGCGTTGTGTGCATGCGCCATGGTTGTATCTGTTTGTGTGTTTTTTTTAGGTAGGCTTCCAAGCATTCCACTAATGGACTACCCTTGTCATATCAGCTTAATGGCAACACTAAACTTGACTTGACTTGATGTTGCCCGTGGCAACGTATTGCTGGCAAGGGAAGGCATCATAAAAACAAAGAACATACAAGTGATGAGGGAAGTGCCTGGTAGGCCTGCTCCAACTAATTGGATGGCATGTAGAACATAGGACGTTTGGGCGGAAGAGATGGAACTGGAGGAGGAGAAGGCGGGTGGGTGGGGGGGGGGTGGGGGGGGGGGTGGTGGGGGGGGGGGGGGGCCGAGGGAGGACGCGGCACGATAACACGGTCGCGGAACAACGAGATAATCAGAGCGACAGAGCCAAGGCACTCTGGGCAAGAGAGGCCAGAGAGACTGTGTGAGGGTTGGAAAACAAAAACTGATTATAAAAGGACTATAGAAAAATAAATGGATTAAGTGGAGTGCAGAGAGCGGAGATATAGAAAGAGAGAAGAAGAAGAAGAAAAAAAAAAGAGGAGCGATGTAGTTAAAGTATGCAAATGTCTGCGCTAGTCTGTGCTTCATCTAAAGGGAAGGACATGAAAGCTCTCTGACCTGTGAGGGCAGCTCCAGCTAAGCCTAAATATAGCCAGCATAGCTGCTATCCACACAGCCGCTGCTGCTGCTGCGTGTGTGTGTGTGTGTGTGTGTGTGTGTGTGTGTGTGTGTGTGTGTGTGTGTGATGGGCAGAGCCCTAGGCCATTCTGGTTTCATGACGTCTAGCTTGTCCGAGGACCTCTGCTCCTTAAAACCGCTGCCAACACACACAAGAAACACAAAACACAAACACACAAAAACATGCTCACACAAGAAAACAAACATGTTCCCATGCATATACACAGATAAAATGCATGTACAGACACACACACACAGCAAAGGCGAGCACATTTTATCACACGCAAAACCCGCCTATGCATCGCTACGCGCTGAAACACACGTGACTAGTGTTCCAACCCGGCCCCCAAACCGTGGACAGCTGCCTCGTTCATTGACCAGCCCAGCCAGTTTAATTGGCGATAGGTCACTCAGAGGTGGACGAGAGGCAGGTCAGGGATAGGGATCAGGAGGGCGCTATAGAGGTCAGAACGCTTAGGGGATTGGAAATGGCCCTGGGGGCTGGGTGAGGGAGGAAGTGGCCTGGTGGAGAGGATATATTGGAAAGTATGAAGAGGTGGTAAGGGAGATGAAAATAGAAATTCAGGGGTGAGGGGGTCGAGAGGGCGAAGACTTTGCGCCACAGGGTCCTGGGATGAAGGAATGGGATGGAGGTGGATAAGAACAAGTGATCCATTTTCCTCCGTGTGTTTGACCAGCACTGGCTGTGCGCTCCGTGTCGCAGTTGTGGGAAGGACTGCCAAACGAGATATATGTCGCAGCCCAGCGGGTGGTGCCTCATACATAAATTATGTTAGCATATCAGAGCGCAGGGTTTTCATTTGTTTCATCTGGGTTTATCTGAATGTGCATTGGAATTATTTTGTTCACCAAAGACTGTGGGGTTCAATAAAAAATGTATGCTCTCAGTTTGACACCCTTCTCTCATGAGAAAAACATTAGTCCTGCGCCCTTCAACACAGCACCATTGATGCTTTGATTCATTTGAACCATTTGACATGTTTGCATAAATGCCAATTTAGTCGCACACTTGTTACAGTGCAATTCTTTATGTGTTCTTCAACGTTCAACAGAAAAGCCTCTCAAACATGCATCCTAAATCAGTTTGCCCGAGCTGATGTGACTCTTTTAGTAAGGCAAGTTTGAGTAAACCGATTCAAGATCTACTTATAGAGAATCAACACTGGGACTCATGCATGGCTGGCGTTGGTGCACTGGAGTGGAGAGGAAATGTTTCCCTTCTGGTGCTTTTAAAATCTTAGTGTAGCTCTGACCTTATTGCTGTGTGCAGTCACACAAGTTATATATTTATTTTGTTTGTTTTTTTGAAACAGAAATGGCGTATCCGTAAATGAATTACATGTGATGGTCGTGGTATGTTCTCTCTTTTTCCCGGAGAAATCTGAAAAACAGGTTCCGGGAAAATTCATCTGGAAATTGTCAAATGACGAGATCAGAAATAAAAAGACTTGACCCAGGGTATGATTTCTTAATGGTTTTATCATGCCCAATTGAAGGCTTAACAATCACTTATGCAAATGCGTTTATATTATATATTAATCTCCTCTAGTCTCAAAACTAATCTACTCTCCAGTGTCCCCCCCCCCCCCAGTCTCTCTGCCCCTCCCTCTCAGCATCTCTCCCTGCCCATGCGTCGAGAGGGTCGGGAACGATCTCATTAGGCCAGATGTGAGGAATTAGGGTGTTGGTTTTGGCGCAGCATCCTCTCACCTTATTGCATCAATGCAAAGAGCTTGTGTCCTCATCACCAGTCTGTCCCAGCTGGTGTGGCAGGAAGAGGGTAATAACAAACCTATCCACACACACATGTTCCTCTGGCTTTACCTACCTAACAACCCACAGACAACCCTACCCATCATCATGCCTCCAAACAATAAGGCCTATGCAGATGCAGACTTACTCCTTTGACACCACACGGTTAGAGGACTAGATAACTGCATGTGTGTGTGTGTGTGTGTTTGTGTGTGTGTGTGTGTGTGTGTGTGTGTGTGTGTGTGTGTGTGTGTGTGTGTGTGTGTGTGTGTGCATTTCATCCATATGGCGACATACATATTACTTTAAAAAAAAAAGGAAACGATACACTTTGCAGATAATATACTTTGCAGATAAACATCTCTCTTGTATATTCAGTGTGTTGTC
This sequence comes from Galaxias olidus, assembly GCA_026901105.3. Classification (NCBI taxonomy): domain Eukaryota; kingdom Metazoa; phylum Chordata; class Actinopteri; order Galaxiiformes; family Galaxiidae; genus Galaxias; species Galaxias olidus. Next base: position 58,203 of record JAPMUY010008956.1, read on the forward strand.
CGCAGAGAAAACTCCCGGGAGCAGTTTGATATGCTTGAATGAAATAAGTATTGGGCGTGAACAACTCTCGGTGAGACCTTGTGACGCCAGTGGCGCTTCCCTTCAATGGTTTTATTTTTGTTTAGTGGTGGAGAAATGCTCCGCATGAATGAAACCGTCTCGCCGACCAAACAATACTGGATGGCAGATCTGCTCATGTGTGACAGGACTGTCCGAAAAACAAACAAACAAACAACAATTGAAAACATTCGCATTCAAAACAGGCCCTCTCGTTCCGTTTCACTCCCCCACTCCAGCCAGTTGGGGAGCCAGTGCCACGGTCATGCAATATTATCAGTCCGTGTTGCTCTCCCCCATGTCGAGAAACCTCTGAGGAAGAGTGCAACGTTTATCCATGCAGAGACTTCTGCCTCTCAGCGTTGGGTGGTACCCTTCGAAATCCTTTGGCATGGATATTGGAGCAATGCAGCCCCCCGTTCCTGTGCTCATATGGATGACAGATGGCCTGCTTCCAGAAACAGCATGGGGGCTGTCGTTTGAATGCTGCTGGGTTTCCCTCTCTGTCAGCCTGAAGTCCTCCATATTTGAAACGAGTGCTTTTTGGTAAATCGGTGACCTTGGCAACACGTGTTCTGGGTGCTGACAGAAGAGGAGAGAAGAGAAGAGAAGAAAAGAGAAGAGAGGAGAGGAGAGGAGAGGAGAGGAGAGGAGAGGAGAGGAGAGGAGAACAAAGCCATAGATATCCTATCGGCTCTGTGCAACTTCACAGTAGTGATGGCGATAGTGTTGGTGATGGTGCTATTGTATGCCAACTTCAAAGCACACTCTGAAATGACCTTGGAAACCCCCTGTGGACGGCACACATGTTAACACACAGGACGCGCCTCCGCTGACAAGCCTGCACAGCGCATGAAGTACCGTTAGCACCGAGAGGGGGGGGGGGGGGGGGGGGTAGGGTGCATTGCATGGGTGACAGAGCCAACCCTTTCACATGGCTCCGAGTCTCCTCCAGCCTCTCTTTCCATCACTCCCAGGCATGGCGAAAGGAATACTGCCCGTATGGCGTCAGTCGCACACGTTTTCTAAAGAGGTTGTGCAGGCGAATCCCCAGTGATGTCCGGGTGAAGGGCAAGGTTGGTTCTCGTTGATTTGGGTTAGTGGTTATGTCAGCGGCCGTGTCCCGATCAGACAAGGTGATGTAAAAGGGCGTCATTGCATTTACACTGCTTATTGTGCTGGAACTCCTTGCAATGGACTCAACGTGGTTACGCCCCTGGGAACTGACAGGATCGCTGTGGACATCAAAGATCGGACTGGCGGTTACTGGACGGACCTGAAATCTCAAACCATTTCTACGGATATCATTTCAAGCAACCGAGGGATAAAACGTGCACACACACACACACACACACACACACACACACACACACACACAAACACACACACCGTAGGCCACAAATCTATTTTTGTATCCGAGCATATTTCCTTAACGGTCCTATTTTTAGAAACGCGGTGCCTGCTGGCGGCTCGGCGGTCCCTCAGTCCAAGGTCTCCCGCAAGGTTTGCACAGGCGTCCTATCCAATCCGCGCCGGGCCCAGACACCCGTAATGGGAAGTGACACGATCTTGCCAGCGCCTTTGACCGGGGGGTACATTCCATAGCCCTCGCTGGGCCTGCACGAGCTCCATAGGCTCCGACCACTTAAGTGAAAGGGGAGGCTGGTGCAGCGTGGTTGGCGCCGACGACGGCGTCACCGAGCATACAGTGCCGACCCTCTGGGTCACTAACCTCCAGCCGACGAGGAAGCCATTCCACATGGCCGCGTGATCGCGTTACGGGCGAGTCAGTGGCTCTGGCTGCTGGCTTGTGCAATGCGGTTTACAAGTGTTTTTTTAGATCTTATTAGTCCGGCATGTATACTAAGCCTCGCGCTGGTGCGGGCGGGCACTCGAGACGTCGCGGGTAGACAGTGTTGTTGTTGTTGTTTTTTTTTACTTCCGGTACTTTTTGCGCTTATAATGTTTGCTGTGCTTATTGCTACTTTTGACTTTTCGAGAAAACACCTCATCTTTACAACGGGCTGCAATGGGCCCACGTCCTCTGTATCATTTTAGAATACCTACAGGCTATAATATCGCACACAACATATCTGTATGCTACTTTATCATACACACCACCGTTATTTCTTTCTCTTTTTTTAACCCCAGTCCCCTGAGGAAACAGGAAGAGGAGAAGAAGAATCTAACAGAGAGTAGCGAAGCCGGGGTCTATAAATCTGAAAGGCGCACCTGGCAACCAGTGATGTATGTGTGGGGCAACAGGTCAGCATAGCACAGAGTCTGTATAGGTCGCTTGATTTGTGTGTGTGTGCGTGTGTGTGTGTGTGTGTGTGTGTGTGTGTGTGTGTGTGTGTGTGCTGAATATGTGTCTGTGTCAGAGAGAGAGGGGGGGGTAGAAATAAACAGTAAGAGAGAGAGTAAGAGAGAGAGAGAGAGATTGGGGTTGAAAGAGATAGTAAGAGAGAAAGAGATAGAGAGAGAGAGAGAGAGAGAGAGATAGAGAGAGAGAGAGAGAGAGAGAGAGAGATAGTGAGAGAGAGAGAGAGAGAGAGGGGGCGAGAGAGAAGACAGGAGCGAGAGAGGGTGGGAAAAGGGAAAATGCTTTTACCGCTTCTAAAAGATTGCGACAAAGATAGCGAGAGTGTAGCAAAAGCCACACATCCTGCGCCAAAAATAGCAGGCAAACTATCCGACCGCCCCCCTGCGGCGTTTGTGGAGGTGTACTGACTCACCTTGGCTGGCTTGTTTTCCAACAGAAACCTCAATGCACCACTCGGAAGTTAATTGGCTGGAGGTTATTAGGGGCTGTGTAAAACTTCCTCCACAGGGAGGCTGTAGGCTCCAGCTGGTGTTATTTAAAAGGAAAGAACTCTCAATGGCTGTCTATGGGGTGTCTATGGGGTGCACCACTGCCTTGGCCACACATACATTTAGGAATGAACTGACCATGTCATTCTTATTTAACTCATAACCTTTATTTGAACTCTATACTTCGCTTTTAAGTGGAATACGGGTAATACGGGCACCATGGAGATTTTTGCAGTGCCACTGCTCCTGACAGAACATCAATTTACAGTATCCAGTATACTCACATATACAATTAAAATAGATAGAAGCAGATACATATAGGCACTAACATGTATTTTGTAATCCATATCATATCTGTGTATCTATTAATATTATACGCAATGTATCTTTAATGAATGCCCCCCCCCCCCCCCCCCCGCCTCCATCACATCAAATTTCTTGTAAGAGTAAATCAATTATCGCAGATCTTTGTTCACAGGACGACCCTGTGTTCACGTCAAAGTTACCCAGTGGGACTGATTTCACACGGGAGACCGGAGGAAAATAAATAAGGAGGAAAAAAACTGGGACACCGTTGAGAGCAGTGTAAGAACGTCGTTCATATATAATCGCATACAATCCATATCTCCAGACTGGAGTGGCTGCTGCTCCAGCTGCTGCCCCCCCCCCCGTTTTCCTGACAGCCAGCCAATTTCATTATATCCCCCCTATTTCTCCCCAATTTATTCTGTCCACTGGAATACATTGCACTGCACTCTCTCATCTCTCTCTCTCTCTCTCTCTCTCTCTCTCTCTCTCTCTCTCTCTCTCTCTCTCTCTCTCTCTCTCTCTCTCTCTCTCTCTCTCTCTCTCTCTCTCTACTCTCTCTCTCTCTCTCTCTCTCTCTCTCGCTGTATATCTTCTTCACACCCTAGCCTTGCCAATATTCACAAGACGGCATTGTGGCTTTTGATGTCTCCACCATTACAAGGTCATGTTTGGGATGCAGAGACGATCCAGAACGTTCTGTGTCTGCCTTGACCCGATTCCATCTCATTACTGACCCAACAGCTTCACTAAGTCGCAACGTCGAGGGTTGTTTAAAGTTATTTAAGTTTATGAATTACTTACCGCATTTCTGTCGGACTAATCTAAGGTTCAATTAATCATGAAATGAAAAAAATCAGAAGCAACTGCACCCGAAAAAAAGAAAGAAAAATAGCCGAATGATAACCACTGGTTTGATTAGCAAATTCTCTCTCTTTCTCTGCTGGGGATCACAGGGGCTGTGGGCCTGTCTCTGCACGCCTATGGGGGTCTTTGACAGATGCTGCCATCAGTGTTTCTCCAGCAGCACCGCTGTCTCTGTGGAACATTTAGTTTTTTCAAAATATTCCACAAACACACACACACTCCAACACACACAAGTACACACACACACACACACACACAAACCCAGCATGGTGTTATTTGCAGCATTTCCAGCGGAGACGTATAAATCTAGCCTTAGCCACGAGGGCCGAGTAGCAATCATCTTTCCCATTGTGAACTGTACCTATAGGACGACGCTCCTTTAAGCCTAGGACAAACGAGGGAAGATCATCCTCATCCAACTAACAAAGACCCGGCGCCTCTCGGAAGATTATTTTTCAATGTACGCATAACAGTCTTCAACGTTCTGCCCTTTCTGTCACCAGAGTCTTTGGAAAGATGTCCTTGGACACGGACAAAGGACGGCGACTTCTGTGCTCGATTAGAACTCTAAAATGTAACCGCCACTTTTATGTCAGCCCGAGCGTCTACACTTAATGTGTCACCGAGAGATATTGGCTGCCTGGTTGGGTCCAATAATCTATAGGTGATCCTGCAGTTGATGGACGACGCGGTGTAAACTGAGCCCATGCACGGGAGACCAAGACAGACGTCTCTCATGTGCATTCCGGCCTGGGTCAATATAGCTGACCCCGCAGCTTGCTAATGTGATACTAATTGCAATAAAAACACACTGTAAACTGTAATCATACCAAAGAAATTACACGTTAGGGAATGCAAGAACAATAAACAATAATTATTTTCAGTGGTTACTGGTATTTTTAATAGGTTTGCCAATCTACTTACACCATAAGTGACCCTCAGTGATATATTATTATTAATAGAGATCTATAATTAGAAAAGTCTAAAGTACAGCCACAAGCTATTTTCATTGGACAGTATGTCAGCAGCAATCAACAGGAGAGATTCTTGTCTTAGTAAGTCTGTTTGTGCACCTGCAGGGCCACCAAAGTCTTAATTGCCTCAGCCATTCCTAGGCTTGAACAATAATTTGAATTGGTGTATGCCTTCCAGCTCATTGTGCTTCTATGTGTGCAGCGTCATATATATTTCCCTCTTGTCGTATTAAAGTTGAAAGGGGAGGTGGCCATCATAAAAACGCTTATCTCATACTTTGTGTTCCGAACAACAGGCTTACAGGGCGACAAGTCAATATTAGTGGTACACTAATCTACATGTATTACCATACAGTGCAAGCTGGGTAAGAATTCCACAGGCCGCGTGAAAAGAGAGAATACTGTTTGGATTTGAGTATTTGTATTGAGCCTTGGCCGGGTCCTAAGTAAATCTACCTCACACGCAGGTAAGGCTGGAGTTTCACATGTTATGTCGACGGTTACTGTCAGTTAATTTGGCTAACCAAAAACTCGAAACACGCAGACGAATCAAAAAGAACTTTGGGCATATATTTTAAGCCCCCGATAGACCTGTTATATTCTATTATTAGCTCTGCATTTCCATAGTTGTTTTGTTTTTCTTCTTTTCCCTGACTGTGCTCTTGGTTCTCTGGGCTCGGTGTGAAGACTGTGTGTGGTGGAGCAAATGTGCCTCATTCATCACAGCCATTTTTTTTCCTCTCCTAATGAAGCCGCCTCTTGTCGCACCTCGGGGACATGAGCCAAGGTTGAAAGGGGTTGCACCTGTGAGGTGTGCCCGCTGCAAATGTTCCCTTAGTCCCTTCTTTATCACATTCCGGGAGTCTGCATGAGAGCTCTCCCAGAGCCCAATGGGAGCTGGTTAAAAAACAACACCTGATTGGATTAAGTCAGGTTTGCTGACTTCGTTTCCTTTTGACTTTTTGTGTGGCCCTGCCGGTGTGATTCTGTCTTTTAAGCAGATGTTTCATCAAAGCCTACAAGAGTAATAAGGAAAATAAACCAACAAAAACAATTCTCTTGTTAAGATTCATGTCAGTATTTCCTTTTGGTTGCGCTCACACAGAGAAAAAAACTGTTGTATGCAAGCAATTGTTAACTCTACCCACACTTGCAAACACACACACACACACACACACACACTAATGTGATAGGAATTATGTCTGCTTAACTCTATTTTGTACCAAAACTTCTAAAAGCCATGTACATATCTTTTTTTTAATTGTCTGATGAGCTTAAATAATTTCAGTCAATTAGCAAGGCTGTTAGGTGGTAGTGTTTTAGCCCACCAGTATTTAACATCTGCAGCAATGTCTGTGACGTAGAGTCTGCGCTGTCTGCCAACCCCTCCAACGACCAATCAATTTCAGAAGACCATACACACTATTGGAAAAGTTTGTGATTTTATACAGATAGTCAGTTTGTAGCAATTGTGTCTACATTTTCATGCTGTGAACATGATAACCAGCAGCACACATACAGGCGCACACACACACACACACACACACACACACGTTCACTCCCACTGATATCAGTGGCCTATGTCTAGGTTCCTACCACAAACCCCCAGCGAAAACTTCGGCAGCATAATAAAAAGGTCGAATTCAAGCTGATCAATGAGGGCATGCGACAAATGAGCAAACGCATTTCTGCTGAAAAAAACGTGGGGGTGGGGTCTAGAAAATGCCAATGAGCACTGTTGACATCCCAGTGGTCTCCTCCTGAGGATCAAGGCCCACTCATGTCCGCCCCCCCCCCCCCCCCCCCCCCCCCCCATCTGCTGCCCAGAGAGGTGGGCCAACAGTAGTCATCCATGCTCGCCAGAACACAAAACAATTTTCTGTTTATTCATTTAAGCATGTAAAACTCCCTCACAGCAGGACATGGGGCGAACTGGTGTAACAAATACCGCATTAGCATTTGATGTGACTTGATCAAGAGGAGATTGAGAGATACTTTTTGGGTTTACAAAGCGGCTGTCACTTGCACTGTTTTTGATAGAAACCTTCAGTAAGTGTTTTTTTTTTGCAGAAAAAGAAACATTTGCAACTAAATATGATCCAGAGCTAATTTATAAGTAATAGTTCCGCTCCCAGATCTTTACTACATGATTGACTCGTAAATCCCCATGTTTGCCGAGTACAAATCTGTGATGAAATGCAAACTTAGCTATTATTGTAACAACATCTGCGAGACAATTATTGTGCGATGTGTTTTTGATGTTACTTGTGAAAGCATTTCTGTCATCCACTGCCTTAAGTGGAGTTATAATTGGCTTGTGCACCTGGTGGCTCTGCGCACCTGGGGTGCAGACCAGCATTGGCACAGCTTACATGATAAAAAAAAATATTCTAGGAGACAAATCGTGCAGTTATACAGTTTATTAATATATGAGGCAATTCTTTTTGGGATTATCGAGAAAAATATATTATAGCATTTTTTTTTTCTACAATAAAGCTTGTAAGCACTGCAAAGCTGGCGGTACAAAGATAAAAGATCATGCCAAGAATTGTGTCAGCGACAGCATATACCTTACAGAGGTGTTAACATTTCAACATGGCTAAGCTACTGTAACTAATGGGCCAGGCAAAGTGATCGCTTTTCAATTTGGGCTGCTGGCTGCTCTCAACAGCACGGAAATGAAACCCCGAAAAACTGCCATGCCTGTCAGACGCCATTACTCGCTCATAGACATGGGAAAACAGATCCAATTGGCAAAACTTTACACTAATGCATAATCAAATAAGCAAGTATCATGTACTAACACATTAATAAAGATGATCTATTTACACACATAAAATGCATGTAAAAACAGAACTATGTAGGATATTTAGCACAATAACCAAAAGCTAAAACATGAATGTGGCGCAACCTGAAAATGTGCCAGCAGTAAATGCTTACCTTGCAAGGCCACAGTTTTGCAAGCAATCTTTATTCTATTTCTGACAACAAGTTAACTAATTCGGTCCCATTTACTTTTTCATTCAGCTCTTGGCTGGTGCTTGTATGCTCTTTATGTTAGCATTAGCTAATGTGCAGTACATTGTATATCAGGGCGTAGTTCAGACATCAATCCAATAGTTGACTGTAGGTACAAAAACCACCCGTAAACCAAAAAAACGACAGATGTTAAATTACGTACACATCTATGTGATTTGAAAAAAAGGTATAACGGTCTTCCCCCTGCCAAGGAAGTGAATAATAGTGCAGCAACCCTATAGAAGCTTTTAACAAACTCAACCGTTTTCACTCAGGTAAGGACTGACATGGCTGCCAGATGTCAACCCCGAAATGGAGTTTCTCCTTCAATCCTCCCTCCACTCAGCTCTCATTTAGAATCCAACAGGGGAGAGCACCGCGATGCCCAGTAGCTCTCACTTGCACAGGAAAAGTCATCTTAAAAGAGGAAAATAGAGAGAGGGGGGTGGTCTGTGTGTGTGTGTGTGGGAGGGGGGGGGGGGGGGTAGAGAGACAGAAGTTGAAATATACATAGAAAGAGAGGTAAGAAAAAGTGTAGAGAATTGACCACCTATTCCATGGGAAAGAGAGTCCATACTTCACGTAAAAGACATTAGCAGCGGCAGAAAAGGGCACCTGTGATTTAGGTCACTTTTTCATAGTGCGCTGAGGGTTGGTAGTAGCTGCTAATGTTCTCAGACCTCTCTGGAATAGTTCATATTAAAGAATTATTATCTGTGTCATAATGAATAATGTATGTATAACAATGTATAAGTCACAAGGCTGAGCAATGGTCCTGACCTTAGTGCTAACTAGACAAAATGGGCAACATACTTAAAATATGAGAATATGTGGTCAAATTTGAAAAGATTAAAAAATTTGACACCATGACACTACCATTAAAATCAACCCAAACAAAATCCAACCAAAATGTGTGATGCCCAAACAGAACCTGTAACTAACTTATTTTTCATGCCAATTGTACAGATGTCCAGTACTGAAAACGACCCGCCATGTGTAGCCTCTCGCTGAGCTGTGTCGTATGCTGAGGTGGCCTTCCTGTGTTCATGTACCAAATATATTAGCTAGCAACGCTCCTCTATACTCACCTGTTTTGATGTTGAGAGTAGTTTCTAAATTAATGCATTTAGATAATTCTAAGAATTCCTTGCTCGTGAAATTAGTGGTTTACTGACGTACGTTTTAGGAATCAACTTCATCAGTCCTCTGAGGTTGAACGGACTGGACTGCACTATATACTCACCTGGCATCCTAAACCTAAATTACAGTTGCCAGTTCCCACTTGTGAGTACAACACATACGTTTGGGCTGTAAATCTATCACTGAGAGACTGGCATCTATCAGAATGATCCCCTCTAGAACAATGAAGAAGGAGAGGCTTAATTTCCCCAGGGGTCCACTGAGGCATTGTAGTCCCCGGTATATCATGGGCAGGTGCTGAGGACAGCCCCCAAGGTAAATCGGACAAATGAAAACCCCAGTGCAGCTGACAGGCCAATTAAAACAAACTGATAGTGTAAGCAGCAGCTAATCTTCCCTGACTGCCCCTGATTGGGCTGCAAGATACCACCAACTATAATTTGTCTTGTGGAGGGTACTGTCAAAAAGGGACAATGTGTTGTGTTTATTTACCCTATAGGTCATTTGCCAAATCCATTATTTGTAGGAAATACAGCTCATAGAAAGTAATTGTGTTAACCGTTAACATCAATGTACAAATTTAAGGGGCATTATGAAAAACACAGGACACAACCTGTAGGAGGCAGCTTTTTGTTTAGTGAATTGCTGTGGCCTACCTCGGAGTAGAGTAGAGTATCACAACCGCATCAATGCTCCCAGGAACAGGGGCTGCAACATGCAGTCATCTGTTTCCATTGGAATACTTTGTTTTAGCAGCAAAGATAGGGGAGATCATCTTCAGCAAACGCTGTTATTGTCATGAGCGAAGGGCAAGATGTCGCTGAGTCACATCGCCGCGGACAGGGTCAAGACGTGAACTCCCCATGTTTGACGTGCAGGACCAAGTGACAGGTTAACACATTCTCTGTGCCAACGAAAAATGGCAAGGTGACCCTGTCAATCTAAGAAAATCCTGAGGCCAGGCCCCCCCTCGTGGTCGCCACGGCAACCGTCTAAATGTGAAGCAGCGATTCACAGTTGCAGTTATTTGTGGCTCATTTGATTAGTTAGAAAGGTCACCAACAATAACAAACAAACAAACATGTCAAGCTTTGCCGTGTGTCCCTCCCAGAGTGCAAAGTAATGGGGAAGGGTCATGTCCTCGACCTTTTCTAGACCTGTGCTGGATCTGCAAGATCACATTTTGTAACTGAAGTCAAATGCTCAGGATCATTGATGGGACGAGCTCTGAATGAAGAGATGGAGAGAAGTAGAGAAAAAAAAAACAGACAGCGAGGGATAGCGAGAAAGAGAGAGAGATACATGCAGTATAATAAGGAAAAATAAATAGCTCTGCCACACCCCCTTATGAAGGACTTCTTCCCACTCCTGCGTCAGGCCACTTCCAGCTGATGCCAAGGCCTTTGGCTGCACAACTGATCAAATAGGTGTGCTGCTGTTCCAAGGACAGATGGTAAGAATAAGATTAAGGACATTCACTTTGCATCAAACATATACATGTATTACTTCTGGCACGTACTGTAATAGGATTAGAGTGCTTGTGAACTCATTGATGTGTGATTATATGCGTCACGTGCACGCTGTGGGAGGGCATACAACCTCAATGAAGTCGCAGCTTCAGTGTAACCTACATTAGGGCAAAGATACATGTGAAAAGCACACCAGTGAGAGGTAAATTGAGATGCAACTTGGAGACAAGAGATCAATATGCAAAGTACATTGGATGAAAGTGTGGTGTTATAGAGTGTCTTTAATGCGGGAGGTTTTTTAACTCTCGCTTCGCAAGCTGATCCACTCGGATGCTTCCTCCATTTGCTTGGCAAGAAAGTCAGGCGGCATGCACTGTCAGTGTAGCACTTTGAATGTGTGGTTAAGTCAAAGTGTGTGTACTTAACCTAATTCAACCACAGGAATAAATTATAATTGGGTTGAAATCTTCTTTTTGGTATGACCAAAAAAACTGTGTCTGTTCTGCAAAAAGCAAAACATCTATTCCATTCTAGTCTAGTCTATTCAATTCTGTTCTATTCTATTTTTACCTGGAAGCTGTGACCATCCATCAAACTCATTTGACAGATTTTGTTCTGCAGTTAATGTCCATCATAAAATCAGCAAGATGTGTTCAGTGTTATGGAATGGTTAATGTGTGCAGCCTCAAAATCAGCTACATTTGCCTTTCACTTTTCACTTCAAATTACTGATACTCACTGCCTATTTTGTTCTTTGCTGCCATTAAAAAAGGACAAGTGGTTTGCTAATGTTTATGACCCAGGGCATTCCATGTGAGGCGAGCGGTATCCTTTCCCATGCCAGCTTGGAGGGAATTAAGCTGTGTGGCACGGGCACTTTAGAGTACGTGACTGTGCGATTCAAAATGTATAGCTCTTTAATATTAATTTGGGGTCATGGAATATGCATTTATACAAACAATTACATTAGTCTTGGTGGGACGCCTAGAGTAATTGATATATTATGCATGCTAGCCCTTTTTCTATGAAGCCTAGAAGGCTTGATTAGATCTCCGATTTGTACCGCTCTCTCTCTTTCTCTTTCATTACCTTTCTCAACAGCTTGTCTAATACTCACTGGCACATGTGGGGTTCCAGCCAACCCTGTCCTCGAACATGCATTGACGTTTCATGTTAGTTGGACACACTGCTGTTCCATGTTCTGAGCCGTTAGGCTAATGGTAGTGGCAGTGTGTGTGTGTGTGTGTGTGTGTGTGTGTGTGTGTGTGTGTGTGTGTGTGTGTGTGTGTGTGTGTGTGTGTGTGTGTGTGTGTGTGTGTGTGTGTGTGTGTGTGTGTGTGTGTGTGTGTGCGCGTGTGTGTGTGTGTGTGTGTGTGTGTGTGTGTGTGTGTGTGTGTGTGCTCTACAGACAAACTGGGAGAAAGAGGCTGATAAAAAGGAAAGATAGAAAGACAGAACCATCTAAAGTAGACCGAGGAAAGACAAACCCAGTGGCAGAGAGAGTGAAAGAAGCACGGATAGAGTTGTTGAAATCCTTTAGCTTCAGAAAGCTAACATAAATGTTACTTGACACTTCTAATACAATTGGGCTAATACAACCCCCCTGGTTTTTCTTACAGCCTCATAAAACCCAATTACCTTTCCTTGTTTCATTATTTTACAGTACGTATCATTAAACACATGTCATTTGAATAAGACCTTTTAAATAAGCTAAACTTCCCCCAAGATACTTTTTCCCAGTACGGTGCATTACCAGAGAGCAAACGTGTGAACATTGGCTCTCACAACAAGAGATTATGCTTTTTTTGGTGAATACCCTCCTTTGTTGTCTCAAGCACACGCGTTAACGTTGACTCTCACAAACACACAGTCCAGCACTTAAAAAAAAAAAAAGACTAACAAAAATAGACAAACTGCACATTATTCAGGTTGAGGCTGTCATTGAGCATGACCTCAGCAGCATGTTTGCAAGGGGAAGCCGTTCTTCTTTAAAGAGTTCATTCGCACACTTTTTATTCATTTCTTTGTTGCAATTAATATATTCTGCCTTTAAACCTGGTCTCAGTCGGTTGACCCTGTATGAATAAAATAAACAATAACAATAATAATAATTCAGTGCAAGCGCCTCAGCGAGAAACACTGTAGGATTACTCCTAGTCCAGAGAGGAGGGTGCCCTCTGCAGTGCTCTTTAGCTCCAATCTCCAGCACTTAGGTTATCCAGCCATAGAGTCAAAGTTAAGCAGATTGGAAACAGAGCAAACCCAGGGTTTGTAAACCTCACCCCATACTTTGCTAGGCCAAGGTCCATCCAGATGTGAGTACACAAGGAGAGGGATAACATTAGCTCTGAAGCTTGGTAAGCTTATATTTCCGTCTCAGCAGATGGTTGGAGTTATAGTGTTGTTTTGGAACAAAGTGTGTTCATGAGCAGGGCGGGAGGCTTAGTGTCGCTCAGAGGGAAACCGGCTTCATTTGATAGGCACGTAAAAGATCAGGGTGACGTTGAGCGGCGATGGGCACTAGTGGCATAATGATGATTAATGGTAAGGTTCACATGATATTATAGAGTGTATCATGTTCTGGTTCACTGTTAAAACCAGGCAAATGTATTATATATTATCGAAATGTAATAATTGCATTAGTATTTTTAAAGTAGTCGCTCACATCTCTCCTATGGATTTCCTAATCTACACTAGAATTTTTTTTTAAAACATATTGAAATTCCGCTCAGGTCTACTGGTGATACCCTGCATTAATTGGAAGACGAGGCAGCATAAGCCACTGGAGTCTGGAGGCATGGCTCTCCGGTGATAAAACACGTTGATAACCACAGAGAAGGGAAGATAATAATTCACACCGTTTTTATCCCCCCACGGTTTTATGTAGCTCATCACTTCAGCTCACAGAGAAAAAAAAAATAGTTTAATCAAGACTCCACAGAAATCACCGCTGGCCTTCGCCAACCTGCACCCACCAGCCTGGGAAATATCTTCTAGTCAGGCCCAATTTTTTAGAAGATCACATTGTTTCCACCATGTAAAAACTCTACCCTGTATAACCCGCCGCTCAGACCAGGTCGATTAGGATCGGTGGCGATCAGAGAGAGTTGGGTTGATACCGGCCTTCTCATCTATCAGCCTGGTTCGACAGACCGAGCCTCCGTTGACGAATCAATGCTCTGATCTGAGGAGGTTAGTACAGGAGCCTTGGGAGGCAGGTGGGGGAGGGTGCTGATGGGTCAGGGTGAACAGACGGGTGGTGTTTGGCTTCGCTGCATAGAGTAGGCTGGGTCAATTGAAAATCATGAATGTTCCCGGTTCAATGAAAGTGACACGAGTTCTGTAAACGGTAAACAAAATCGAGAGACGGAAAGGTAAAATTAAATTTTTTAAAAAGCTGAGTTTGTGACCTCACCAGCTAACACAAAAAGAGACGAGTGTTGGGGAACTGAGACAGACAGAGTGACAGTGTAAGAGAACATGGACCTCGATGGAGGATATTTGGATCATATAGCCAAGTCTAAACTTTTGTCAATTAATTATGAAATCTCAAGTTATCTCAAGTTGTCTCCATCATTTTTGCTGACAAAGTGGATACATCCTTGCCCAAAGCGTTTGTCCTTAGAAGTCTCTGGGCAGCCGGATCAACTGGATGTTTTGGAGGGAGAGGCAATCTTTTGAAAGGCTTTTTGGCTGCTTTCTTTTTAGCGATGAGACGGTCACAGAACCCAGGAGTAGGTATTTAGTGAACCTCACAGGTAGAAAACTGTAAAACCACTTTCCAAATTACTTTCAATTGTACAAATATACAGTTATGTTTGTTTCTCACAATTATAAGAGTCGATATTAGCAAAAAAAAATATGGTAACACATCCAGAGGCAGATAGAGCTACTCCCCAAGTATACTTTAAGCCCAGTTATATTAGCTACTTTATGTTAAGCCATAATCATTGACATGAACTCCTGCCCCTGATGAAGACTTCATGTGAGACGATTTAGTGAGCTGGGCTGGCCTGGGGTCATTTACCTCCCGGGATGCCAACAATTCCAGCTCCAGCTACAGGAGACATGTATTTGTTCTAAACCCGAATATTTACCCCCTTCTGTACACTCACCTCTGGGATGACCTTCAATCCACGCTGGTACTCCTGGTCTCTCTCTCTCTTCGTCTCTGCCATCGACTCGATCCCTGTCACTCTGTTTGAAAGGCTGGCAGAAAGCTGAGCCATATTGATTACAACAGTCTGGCCTTTGACCTCCATTGTGTATTCCTCGCCAGGTGCATCCGTAATGGACTTAGTCCCAGGATGTTGTCCCTGGTGCTGTACATGGCGCGGTCAGCACTGACAGAGATCAGCTGTCCTGACGAGGCCCACATAGACCCAGGCAGGATGTGGCTGTCCCAATAACCTTGGAACAGGTGCACTGCAGCGGAAATGGCAGATATCATGAGTGCATTTTCATTACAGCCAAAAAAAACTTTAAGCCTTGAAAACCAATATGAATTATTGTGGGGAGAAAATAATATCATTGCAGGAGGACAACAGGAACAAAGGCATGAGTTCCCTGTTTATTACAAGCAACAGCAAAAAATAAATAAAAAACAGTGGGTACAGCGAGGTATACCATCATTTGGAAAAGATTAAGGTGTGGCTCTCACTTGCAAATACATAAGTTGGTTTAAATCTATCTTAACATCGTGACCATTGATAGGTGGGCTTTTTTTGCCCCTTTGCTCAAGGTAATGTTTTGTCTGCATAAATCATTTATAATTTTGTTATGGCTCTATTTAAGGTGACAGATGCTACCTGGCTTCATTATACCCTGCCACTGTACAGTATGCACGATTAGATTAGGTCCCGGTGGCATAGAGTAATTACTATCATTCAAAGATTTATTATAAACAGAGTTTGATTATAAAAGTCATTAAAAACATCAACATAGGAACATCAACATTTGGTACACAATAAATAAATACTAAAAAATTGAAAATGCCAATTTCCATAGCGATGAAAGAAAACATTACTTGTGTTTTTTCATGAGAACATCGCAAGACACAAAAACAGATGATATACAACTGATGGGCCACACATTAATGCTTAGTTTCCAGTGTTTATGTTTTATTATTTAATTTTTTTACGATAATATAATGTCAACCGATAATGTCTCCTTTTTTTATATGCTAATACAGCAGCATGAAAACATCCAGTAAATATATCTCAAACTTCTTGAAGAAATGTGGTCATATGCATCAGAGGGTACCTCCATGATATCACAAATGATAAGCCTAACGGGAACGTTCAATCTATGATGGACGACCTGGCGTGTCAATGATTTAGGCCCTCGGCACACAAACCTTGGAGAGGACGAGAGATGAGAGACGATAGAAGATGAGACTAGAGGACAGGATTGAGGGCCAGGACAACGGAGGTGGCTGGTCATGTAGGTTTAGTCTCTGGAGAACAGGATAGTGTTAGAGCTGAGTAGCTCTCTAACAAAATGTCCTTACACGGACATCAACTTACTCTCCAAACACACCGACATCATCCTGGGGAAATGCAATAGTATGACTACTAGTATGAATTTCCTTCCTCTTTTCTTTCTTCCTTCCTTACTTCTGTCCTTTTTTTCTTTCTTTCTTTCTTTCGTTCTTTCTTTCATCTCCAGGATGTTCTCTTTTAATTCATATAGCACATATTCCAGGGCCCTTTTCATAAGTTGCAGCAGTGTTTATGGTGTTCAGATGAATGATTTGTCGTTCCCTGAAGCCTGTGTGACCACTAATCTGCCTCGTGAACCGTGTCTGCATGCTAAATGAGGGCCATTGGTCCCACACACAGAACAGAGATGAATTAACACTGGGACAAGGGGAGCAGGTATGGGACATGAAAAGTAATTACAAGGTGACAGATTTGTGGTACCCTTCTTAACCTCTCCCATCTCTCTCCAGCTAGCAACCAAATTGTCCCTCCTGCGTATTGTTTTGCCATGGCATTGTGTTTCATAAAAGCTCAGACCAACTTTTTCTTTGTTTAGTTTTTTTAATAGCGGTCTCATAAATCTTATAAACACTGGAATTGAAACATTCAAACGCAGTAAAAAAAACAAGAAACAAACATCTACCGGCTCTAATGTTTGGTTAATGTTATAAACAATAATTTATCTGATGTTTAAACGCGGTTACACATTTACAACGGCGACACTATTGTCTAAGGTGCGCTTTTGCTGATATTGACATGGTCAGCTATTCAGAGGCTTCTATCTTTAGTCCTACGGACACATGCACGGAAGGCAAAGGAGGAAACATGGACGGCCCCTTGAGACCAATTCAGGAACTAATGTAAAGACGTCGATAACGCTGGATCTGGCCACTGACCAATGTCACAAAGTCAACACAGCTTCAGGCAGACCTGTTGTTGCCAGAGATTACTGGGGTCGATGGGCCTACTGCTTGGGACGGGCCGCGGCACAAAGCTCCCTTCCGCAGGGTGAAATTGGCAGGCACCCAAAGGGCTTTTATGTCCACCGGGTTCTATTCCCGATAAGGTGCGATTGATTGACAGTAATCTGTCGTCTGGTAGGGTGGGAGGCTGGCTCTAATGCGCATGAATCACATTTAATTTAAGTCCTGCTGTCCAATAGGTGGGACTTGAAAGCTGGTCTTTCTCTATTATTTCATGACACGAAAGGCTTGACATGTCCATGTAGTTCAGTCCTCGGTCGGCATCGCTCACTTTTAAAATATCTGGAAAAGTCAATTCTTGAAATAATCATAATTTGTGTACTAAAACAAACGCCATATGGCACTTACTTAGCCCACATATAGCACTGACTAAAACGATCGTACCACAGAGCCAAAGCACTCCCGACATGTTACATTTTTTATACCGGGGTCATGTGAACGAATCAGGTCTTACCCCGTGAACTACAGTAAACCACACCCTTTAATAAGTCCTCTATACATAGACACACACACACACACGTTAACACAAACACAAACAAATATACACAAACAAGCACAGCGTAGACAAACACACACACACACACAGATAGCAAAGGACATTCACTTGAAAACACACACACACACACACACACACTCACACACACACACACACACACACACACACACACACTAGAAGGAAGGTGAGGAGGCAGATGCTCTCACAGTCTTCTCTGAGTTGAAGCTAAAATAACCTTTCCCTATTGCCTATAACCTAATGAGCTGGAACTTGTTATTGCCAATTACATTGACAATCAAATTATCCAAGGAAATAGTTGAGTTTCTATCGGTTTTCCATTCAGGCCTCTCCGGCAAGAACAAAACAAAGGATTGACTGAAATTCTTTTGTTGTGTTAACACTATCAAGTAGAGCACATAATAACAAACATAATGTGTAATGATGTATCCATGTAATAAAGAAAAGTCAACCAATACGGCAGGCACATGGCTGCAAATCATGAACTACGAGCGAGTATTCCCACGATTCATTGTTGTGTCGTGTTAATGAGAGTGTGTGTTGAGAGCCTGATCTGTAACAAGATGTCTCCATTAGGTTGCACTGGACGACGAGGCCTGGAGCTGTGCTGCCGCTCTGCCACGGGACAATGTAAACAAAGTCACAGCTCACGATTCACTACAATCACTTCTTCTTTGTTTCTTTGTTTCTTTCTGTCTTTCTTTGTTTCTGTCTTTCTTTCTTTCTTTCTTTCTTTCTTTCTTTCTCTCTGTTTGTCGGACTGTCTTTCTGTCTGACCTATATTTGTTTTGTTTTGGTAGTGGTTGCATAG
>JAPMUY010008958.1:0-35000 GCA_026901105.3 Galaxias olidus
TAGAGTTATCTGGTGTCCTTTCACATGCTGGGGGCTGATCAGATGAAAGAGGAACATGAGCTAGAGTGACCTCCTGAAGCTTAAAGCAGGGGCAGTCCAAAACACCTTCCTCCCTTTTACACACATGAAACGTCTCTGTACTTCATCTGGCCAGGTGTCAAACTGATGGCTTGATGGATTCTCATAGTGCCTTTTACAGGAGCTATTGCAGGTACCTCAGGCTTTGATTCAATATCCCTCTCTGGGACGAAGAACAGCTCGACAGATGTGTCCAGGCTTTTCAGTTTGTCATATAAGCTCTGGGCATCAGGGATGTCTCCCCCATGGGCCACAATCCTGTATGCTGACCTCTTGAGGGCCCCACCCACGCCGTCTGGTGCCCCTTTCCCATGGCTAGCCTCAAAGAAATTCCATGCTATTTCTTTAAAGCCATACTTGTAGGGTTCTATTGAGAGATAGAAGAAATTTCCCTTCTGTCAGTACTGTGTTGCTGGCCCGTCGCTAAAAAAATGAAGTACACTGACCCGAGGGTGTCTTTCTCTCACTACATTTAGTATTGGGTGAAGGTGGGCCCAGATGGCCACAGGGTCATGTCTTCTGGAAGGGGATATGGAGCAGAAGGAGTGCGGCGCCTATTCACATGCATTGTAGAGCACTCCAGTATGCAGACTGGCCTGCTGGTGTGAGCCACCAAAATGAACAGACTGAATTTCTTCACTGTACTTGCATGTGTAATTCTCACTGAAATCCACATGCAAGAGGCACTCATTGTGCTTCAGGTTCCTCCTGAGCTCCCTGTAGACTTCAAACTGCCATTTAATGTTGAAAACATGGCGCCTAAAATGGAGAAGCCTCTCCTGGAATTGTGTGCTTAGATCATCCTCTGTTGTTGTTATTTCCCTTTTAACCGTGATTGTTGAGACTTTCTCATCCTTCATGATCTTCTCTGTCATCCACTGAGATAAATTGATGTTTTCTTGCCCAGGGGTTTTCAGCATTGAATGTGTCGTGTGAAGCCATTCCCTGCACTCACCATAGGCACAAACCTTGGCTTTGGGGGGGTCACACATGGTTGCTTCAGACATTTCCTCAATGTTTTTAGAAGAGAGCAACCCATGATTCTGCAAGGCATTGGCCATAAATTGCAAGTTGTGATGGGTTTTGTATAGTAATGTGTCACGGTCGGAGGGAGATGGGGTTACCACCCAAAAGGGTCTGAGACGGCAAAAGGAGGTGTATGACAACTGACGAAGGTGCTCGGAGAGAAACCTCCTATGCAAGTTCCTCATTCTATTGGTAAGCAACCTCTTTTGCATCTTTTTCTTCAGCCGTGTGTGACTGTTTGCGGCCAGTCGCCATTCGACTGACATCATCTTGAAGGAAAAAAGATTTCACTTTCTTTTTAATCTCTGTTCGACTGACGCACTTCCTCCCACAGTAGGTAAGATCTGCAGGATACTTTGTTCTCTTCTTAGAGTAGCCAAAAACTGTATGGGCATACTTTTGAAGCTTGTACTTTTTTACTATATTTCCAGTGACCACTTTTGCGATCAACTGCTTCTCTTTGTTTTTGCATTTTTGTATTTTCTTCTAATATCTTCAATTAAGGATGTATAGAAAAGAATAGCTCTTTTGATGGGCGAATTCACTTTTTGATGACCCAGCAGAGCACTGACTGTTGCACGTGGCGATTTGGATGCCCTTTCTTTCTTGGCTCTATGGAACCTCTTTTTATATTTCTCAGTTTCAGTTTTCTCTTTTGCCAGCTGTGCCTCCAATGTTTCTATCTTTTTATTCAGTTTCCTCTTCGAACTCCTTCGAATGCTTTCTCCTTGACGCCGTTGCCTGAAGATTTTAGGGAGTTAGCTATCAACATTTAATTTAATGGTGAAATAAACAGATGATAATTCTGCTTCAAATAAATCTAAACTCTAAATAGCTAAACTTCTCTTCTATGTTCTAACCTGTAGGGCCCTGGTACGGGCTCACTTTCAGGAGTTTCAGGGGAGTAGGGGGGGGGGTGTCTCTGACAGTAGCAAAGCACTGGCACTGACTGGCTCTGGCCAGCATTTTTGCCTCCTTCCATTTCTTTCTTTTTGCCCTCTTCTCTCTCTCACTGAGCTCATTAATACCTTTTTCTTTCCTGTCTCTTTGTCTTTATTCCATTTGTCCCTCTCTTTCAAGGTAATTCCTCCTTCTGTCCGGGGTCACATCACGACGTTCCCTATATCTTTTTGTTATCTCAAAGCTCCACTTAGACTCATTTCTGAAAAAAACAATTCAAAGCTTTCATTGGCATTTGCACAGCTGTATTTTTTTCAAACAAGCAATGGAATTTGTTATATGGACTTTTTTTAATCACAGCATGTGGTTTTAATTACATAGAAATAATATAAAATCGTCAAATTAGAAAAGCCTGATGAAAACAAAAAGTCCACATTGCCCTATGTATGGCATCGACTGTTATATTAAATAATATATAACTTGTGTAATAACTGTTGTAATAAGTGTAACTTAATTCAAATTAGGGATGGGCACGATTATTCGAATATTCGATTATTCGAAATGATGTGGGAATTCGAATATAGCTGCAGTTATTTATTTATGTTTTTGCCTAAAGTGAATTTAAATATTATTCAAACACAAACGCATTATAGCACCAACTCGCCACTCAGAGATCAAAGAAAATCTGTCCAAATGTGTCAGTAAGAAATGTTCAGAAATTGGAAAAGGAATATGTTTATTTAGCGAAGGCCAGATCACGGAAGCCCTTCAGGCTACATTACAAGTGCGCTATAGCACCAAAAAAAAAAAAACGTTTTATTTCGGTTAATCGATTAACAGAAATATTTTCCATAGAATATTCTAATAGTGATATGGCCTAAAATGCCCATCCCTAATTCAAATGTGGCAAAAACTACGCACATGTCCTCCCTGTCATGTACTATGTCCACCCTGTCATGGAAGGCTTGGTGACAGGGTGGACAATGACAGGGTGGACCTTTTTGCCTAAAGTTA
The DNA here is from genome assembly GCA_026901105.3 of Galaxias olidus. Classification (NCBI taxonomy): domain Eukaryota; kingdom Metazoa; phylum Chordata; class Actinopteri; order Galaxiiformes; family Galaxiidae; genus Galaxias; species Galaxias olidus. Next base: position 3,019 of record JAPMUY010008958.1, read on the forward strand.
GCATTTAATGAGCACATGGTGGACCTTCAGTTAGCAAAGTGATTCACTGTTGAAGGTGACTGTGCATTGTTTAACAAATATATTTCAAATTTCTGAAAGGTTTTTATATAAATGTATATTTTACTATGACAGGGTGGACATTCTAAGCTTGACCACTTCCAACTACAAACACAAAATGATGAAAATTAGGAAACATAATTGTAGTTACTTACTATACTTGCAGCAGTTGTTTCAACCGCTATTAAAGAAAGACTAAATAGTGGTGATGATGCCACTGATTACATTAGCTGTGCTTTTAAAGGGGAAGTTACACCATAATGACACAGTGGACAACAATTTCAGGGACATGTGCAAAAGGTTTAATATTATTATGAACATATAATATAAATGATCAAAATTACTTTTTTTTATCATATAACTTGCAGAGGACAATAAGAACATAAAAAAATATTTTAATTTTGTGTCATTTAATCACTTATTACATGTATTGAAGTCAGCAGAGTAGCGTGTGGGACATGCCAAAATCACGTACACCCAATCAAAGAAAATTGTATAAAATTAGGGAAACACATTTCAAGATCATTGTACTGATACGTGTGTAAATGTTTAGCCATTGATAATAAAACTTCAGAATCTCTTTATTTTGCAATATGCTCATGAGAACTGAGGGATTCTGATGAGGACACCAAAGGAACTTTATATTGATTTTGACCCATAAAGTAATCTAGTAATAGTAATAGTAACCTGCATATTGCAGGTCAGTTTTATTGCAAATAATATGCTGGCCTAGAACCTGTCCTGTCAATATTCTCGCGCCTAATAAAATTGGCTAGTTATGACCAGTTTGTAGTTTCAGAGAGTGCTTCGAACAACTTGCTGAAATGGCCAGGTGCTACCATTATTGAATGGAAAAAGACGTGATCAGGTCTTAATTTATAATTAACCATTGTATTGTATTTTTACAACAAAGAACTTAATTTATTGTACAGTTTACCGTTCTAAACATATAAGCATTGCCCTTTAGAAAATGTTTTTGTTTTTTGTGCAATGCACACCAAACAGCAGAACCACTCTTGTCTCGAGTTCTTTATTTCGTGTAGCAGTCCCTAAGATTTTTAAATGTTTTTCTTCCACTCCTTTTCGATGAACAAAATAACACATATAGAAACTTTTATTTTTAGTGTATGATCAAATTTGCTTGATTTCAAGTACCGCTAGAGCAGATCTGGGCAAAAGGATCATGCTCAGATCACAGTAACAATTTGCAATAGTTAATTTTTTTAAAACGTATTTGTAATTCAAATTAAAAGTCCAATGAATACTAGCCTCTGTCTTTGTGTAATGATATGACTCCCACCCGTTGTGGAACATTTATTTTGAAAGCAGGCTTGGAAGGACAGGGCTAACCCCAAATATGAAAATGTACAGAGCTCCAAGAGCGCAAATGAAACTAATTTAAATTGACAGTAAAATTTACCAATCATATCGTAACTCTGAATGGGTTATGGGTGGCCATTGTTTTTTGTTATTAATATTGCTAACTTTGCTAACTGGAAATGGGCATGTTCTAATTTGCATATTGGGGACGTCTTGACTTGAAGGTAATATGTCGAATTGTGAATGTACAAGGGGGTAGATTTTTGTAGTTGCTTTCATAGTTGATATAGCCTGGCTATATGTTTAGGCTTCGCGGTCAAAGTGGGCTAGAGGGCTAAAAATGCCTAGGCCTGCGCTAGAGGCAGTTTCCTAAAGTCGGTGATTTTGGTGACCCCTATCGTTTGCTTGGTGTAATTATTTTCCCTAACCTTGTCGCAAAGAAGACGTGCAGGATGCTCGCGGTCACTGCATATCGCTAGCACGATCAACGACTATAGTTTAAGTATGGGCTTCTCTTCCAGATTGAGTGACGCACTTCATTTTGCCATAAAACTATTCACCAGTTTCATGGGAGATTGTACCTGGTGGCAGACAACTTTTATATTGAATATTGACACTTTAGGAGGACTGATCTGAACTGTGATTTTTTTTGTTCTCCCATAGACATTACAACGTGCAAACTGTGGAAAGGTATTAATATGTTATTACTAAAAAGTTGCCTATAGTGGCTGTAAGTATTCTTACGTTCATGGTTTTATGGGTAACTGTAAATGACAGATGATGGTGTGTAACATACACACTTAAATACTGTATAATCATGAACTGCCTCTATGATCCATAGACCTGCTCTTTCCAGCTTGGCTTTATACCTGGGCTCTGTCAAGAGAATCTGTGTAACATGGCCAAGGCCACATTTGTAGGGGGTTACTAAAGTAAGAGATGTCCAATCTATTAGCATAAATACCTGCTTTTGTATCCCTGTTTGAGTTTTTCTTACGTCCATGATAGCAGGCAATGTCCATGATGATGTAATTGTAGTCATAGATGTTGTTGGGATTATAGTTGTGGATTTTTCCATTTCCATGTCCATAACGAAAGTCATATGCATCTTTGGAATCATTGTAATGGCTGTACCAATTTCGATCACCATAACAAAAGACACAGGCATTATTGGAGTCATATCTACAGTGGTGCCCATATCTAGTGTCCAAACTGTTGCCATCCATGGCATATGGGTCATCGCAGGGTTAAGCCTTTTCCACAAAAACCCCATTGACCTCCCACTCCACCAGTTATTGCTGTTGAATAATAATATGCCTATTAGTTAAGTTTCAGAGGCATATTGAAAAAAGACATCTTACCTTGGAACTATTACCTCCAAGCCAGGGATGTGTTACAAGCAAGTTTGTTTTGTCACTCCATGTGACTTGTAACATTTCACCACAGCCGCTACACTCTATTAAAGACAAAAAGGTGCGACAAAAATTACTTACAAATATAATAATAATACTGAAAACATGAAGAGGAAAGATGTTTCTCACCTTCATCCAAGTGAAGTTGTATATCACCATGGTGTGAATGGGTTTAATATTCATAAATAAATTATAAATGGATAAATAGTTTGTTAACCATTTCAAGGTTATTTTATAAAAATATAATACTAAATAAAATATATACTAAAAACTAAAATGTCATTACCAAACGTGTGACGAATCTCATAGTAAATCTGTAAAAAAATTTGGCAGTGGCTCCACCACATTTTCAGCTTGGGACCATGGTGCCGCCACCTATGCCGAGTGTATACAACACAGTCCTGCAATAACAATGTCAGTCTTTATATCAGTGATCCTCAACCTTTTTTGGGCTAGCGCCCCCTTCTCCATTTTCCAGGTCCATCGCCCCACCATCAAATGATATGTATGATTACGACTTATCATTATTTATATTTATATTAGTCCTATACTATTTAGTAAACCTTTGTGTGAGAGTCGACCATAGCTGTGCGCGAGCAGCAAAATTTCACTGTGCAAGGCAGACATTAATTCATTTTGCGGAGGGGAACAAGATAGCACTGTCCCTCTTTTTTTCATCAAGTGCTGGCATTGCGTAGGTGAGAAAAACCATTGAAGAAAAGGTCTATTTTATTGAGTTGATACAGTAAAACGGGTGGGGAACCTTTTTTCTATAAATGCCCATTGACGTATACAACATCCATCAGGGGCCACACAAAAGAACAAACATCAATGTATTTTCTTTTATCACTCGCTTATGTTACAACATGAAGAAGCCAGGGTGCCACTATTATTAAATACAATGGTGGAGACCTCAGAAACTAAATTACTAATATCGGTAAAATGGGACACCTGGCCAATTGGGACAGTAAAGCTTTTGCAATTCATATGTTTTCAATGAATACACGTAACTCACGTCTTTCCGCCATTTTATGCTAGGTTAGCTAAAGGGCATTCATTACCGTGCTATATAGTTACCTGTTACGGTAATGAATGATTACATTATAGTAATGGACATGATTTGTTTCCTCTTAAAAGCCTGTTTTGTACCATTAAGATATAAAAACATTTTGTGATGGGAATTTCAGCTCTTTTGGGTGAGCCGGTTCATTTGGCTCCGTTCACCAAAAAGAGCCGGTTCATTTGGCTCTCATTTGGTTCTTTGTTCAGTTATACAGTATGTGCCTGCTATGCTAGCTCTGCAAAGGCACATTGAAGCAGTTGGTGTTGGTTTACATTTAATGACCCTTAACTATGATATTACATAGCCAACCTGATGAAACAATTATATTAGTTTGTGTCTCCAAAACGAATTCCTGCGCTTCTCTGCACAACCTCCCGTCCCGATCCGTTGCTCTCGTTCCAAGCTAGCTAGCTACATTTGCTGAAGTCTTCTAAGTGACATATCGCTAGGTTAGTTTGTTAGCTAGTTGGATCATTTACTTGGTTAGTAGGTAATTAAACATGTTAATAATAACAATAACCAGATAGGGCTCCAATTTCTGGGGAAATTTTGAAGTGTGCTTGCGGCCACCCCTGCTACAACTGTGTGTGCTGATATCAATCAACTTTGTATTGTATTTGTGTTGTAGTTTTACAACTGATCAATGAAATATAATTCCACTCATTTATAGCAAATTACCCACTACGGTAGACATATCCCTCAATAGACTCACTGCAAGAATCAACATACAGACAGGAACTTATCCCTAGTGTTACTCTGTGCTCTGTGTGTGTGTGTGTGTGTGTGTGTGTGTGTGTGTGTGTATATAATGTTACTATACTGTAGTAATATATACAGTACCAGTCATGGTTTGGACATACTTTCTTATTCAAGTGAATGGGAAAGTGTGTCCAAACTTTTGTCTGACACTGTACATACAGTATGTATACGTACACTCAGTAAACGATAACCTTGTCAATACAAATCAGCACATGGAAATAATAAATCTTAGTGCAGAGTATTAGTCTCGTTTAAATCAAATAAATCTTAACCATAATCATTAAAAAATTATTTTAATTTGGTTTTGATTGGAAGGCTTTAAAAGGAGTTACCCCATATAGGGGGCCCTTGTCTCATATCGCCATAAAGTGGTGGTGCTGCACTGTTGTTGAGATCATGGGTTTTGATTGGAAGGCTTAAGAGATTCAAGCTGATTGTCTTTTTGTCCTCTGAAAGGTTTGTGTTGCCTCTGCATCGCATCTGTTTTAGGGTCTTTCTATAATTGTCTGCATCTATGTCGGTGACGTTTGGAATGGAGAACAGACACAGTTGCGGCATTATGTTTGTGAATCTCTTTGTTGCTGGCAAAGATGTGCAGCACATCATTTGGGCAGTGGGTGGGATCTGTCACAGCCTGATCAAGCAGAGCTTTGTCATCATCGCTTAAGGCGTCTCTCCTCTGCTTCATTCTGATTCTATTCAAAAGCTCAGCGAACGCAACGTCATCTCTCTGTCGCATGATCTCTGTCAGCTTTATCATATGAAAGTAGTCCTTCCCGAAGTCATCTGTATTGTCCTCAAATATGCAGAGCGGTTTACTTTTTCCTACTGGGGGGACCTGACAAGTCTCCTACCACTTATACTGACATGCCACCAATGGTTTCTTACTCCCTTTAATTTGCTGTTTATCTCCAGTTGACGTAGGCAAACATTGGCTTTGAAATCATTGACACCTTGTCAATAATAATGATCTCTGTATTTGACAGCTGTGCGCACACTTGATTTTATTTCCAAGTCCTTGGTATGGTGGCTTTAAGCTTCTTGGAAACTTAAGGACGGAATGTGAAGTGTTGCCTGAAATGTTGAAAGCTGCAGTGCCTGTAAATGCAGTCAGTAAAACAGTGGGCATGGATGTGTCTGCTTTAACACGTTTTCTGGGGAGTTTACTGAGTATCTTCGTTGCCTCACTATAGACACTTTATGAGATGTGATTTGCCTGTGCCTGCGACACCAGTGACAAAGTAAAAGAACAGCTCAGGATTTATGCCACGCACAAGGTTAATGCACCAGTCACAAACGGAGTAGAATGTACAAGCTTGTGTCTGGTTCAGGTTTTGACACATTCTACGAAGGAAATCATGGCACATTTGTGGGGACTTCCATTTGTGGGTACTGGGCACCTCCTCTTTTCCTGGCCCACTCTCTCCCTTGTCCTGTTTAAGTGGCTGAAGGCTAAATGGATTTTAAGGCGCTGTTGCCATGACTCCTCCATGGTCCCATCTGCTGTGCACATTCATTTACAGATTTATCCAATTTCCCTTTTCTCACAATGCTTCCTGGCCTAGTGTAAACAGACAAGCATTGATAAATAGGCACTGAAGGTTTACCAACACATTCTAAATATTGTGGGGAAAAAAGTCATGCTGGCTACGTGGACACTGCTTCGTATTCCCCCAAAAGGGGCGGGGACACGACGCAAAGCTGTTTTAGTTGGCGCCAATTAGCCTAGCTATTAGTAGCATTAGCTTTATAGTCCGTTATTTTTCGCTAACAGCAGCGGGATAACAAACACATTTGAAAAATATGTGTATTGCAGTCCAAATAGAAAGGACATACAACTCCAGAAAATGCTAATCCGCAGCATAAGGCTGACTCATTAAGATGATTCAGTTTACCCTCACACAAGCCTACGTTTCCATCTCACGTTAAACAAGATAATTTCAGAATAATGGTTCTGTAGCAGTAAAAGTTCATAAATTGCCAGTATCAACTTGAAATACAATGTTTCTATAGTAACTCGAGAGGCTTGCTTTAACAATGACATTCGCTTTCAAAAAAATTAAAGGCAAATAAAGAAAAAGTTTGCCTCTTACCTTAACAAAAGACTGCCCTCTTCCTCCTCTATTGGACCATCTTTATTCAATACACGATTAAACTGAGCATTCATTCGGTCCCTTAGGTTGGTTAATCTATTTCTAAACCTACTTCTTCTCATGAATTCTATCGCTGATGACAACACACTGAGCAACTGGAGCTCTAGGTGCACTAGAGGGGCAACAATGAGACAACCCCCAAAACAGGAATGGTTTTCCAGGTGGAGGCCACTGACATTTTTTCCCTCCTCATCTTTTCTGAATGTTTTTCACTAGTTTTGCTGGATAATTAAGAACCGAGTAAAAAATGTGCGGAAGGATCAGACGTAAAAAATTGTGGCAGCCCAAAAACTAGGAAGACTTTTGTCAAGTTGACTGTATTTTTGGACTGCCACAAAATGTATCCCCTCTCTATAATGCAGATATTATGCCCTAACATCAAGTGTTTTGTTTTGTAGATACTTCAGATCACACATAATAACAATGGTGAATTTGGAGAAGTTTCATTTTTTCTAGCAAAAGTCAGAAGGGGGTCACATTGTATACAGTGGATACAGAATGTATTTTGGGGCTGCCACAAAATGTATCCCCTCTCTATAATGCACTAAACTAATTCTAAATTAAATCTCACTGTCAATGGAGATTCTCCATTGAAAATGTGTTTTAGCCTAGGATTTGGCTTAATCCCTGTACGGGAGACCGGGCCCAAGTGTTTTATTTTGTATATACTTCAGATCACACTTAATAACCTTCATGCCCTAACATCAAGTGTTTTATTTTGTATTTTGGTGCTGGTGGGGCTGTTGGTTTTGGTGCTATTGCTGCTGAGACTGCTGGAGTCAGTGGAGCCGCCCGCTGGTGTTGTTGGAGCAACCACTGAAGTTTTCCCATCCCTTTTTAAATCCAAATGTGGCACTCGCGGTTTTAACACCAGATTCAACTTCAGCTGGTCTAAGTTAGTTTTTGGTAATCTAATCCCATTATCACCCTTTAGATCTACGCTTTTGCCCTGTATTCCCTCAATCAAATGTGGCCCTAAAAAAACGGCTTCTGGAAGGTTCTTCCATCTCCACAGAGGAACACTGGAGCTCTGTCAGGGTGACCATCGGGTTCTTAGTCACCTCCCTGACCAAGGCCCTTCTCCCCGATAGCTCAATTTGGCCGGGCAGCCAGCTCTAGGAAGGGTCCTGGTGGTTCCAAACTTCTTCCATTTGCGAATGATGGAGACCACTGTGCTCGTTGGGACCTTCAATGCTGCAGACATTTTTTTTTAACCCTTCCCCAGACCTGTGCCTCGATACAATCCTGTCTCGGAGGTCTACAGACAATTTCTTGGACTTCATAACTTGGTTTGTGCTCTGACATGCACTGTCAACTGTGGGACCTTATATAAACAGGTGTGTGCCTTTCCAATTAAACTTCCGGGATATTGATCTGGTCAGTTAAGTAGCAGAGGGGGTTGTTAATCAGTTTCAGCTGCTTTGGTGTTAATGAAATTAACAACAGGTGCACTAGAGGGGCAACAATGAGACGACCCCCAAAACAGGAATGGTTTTCCAGGTGGAGGGCACTGACATTTTCCCCCTCCTCATCTTTTCTGACTGTTTTTCACTAGTTTTGCATTTGGCTAGGGTCAGTGTCACTGCTGGTAGCATGAGGCGATACCTGGACCCTACAGAGGTTGCACAGGCAGTCCAACTCCTCCAGGATGGCACATCAATACGTGCCATTGCCAGAAGGTTTGCTGTGTCTCCCAGCACAGTCTCAAGAGCATGGAGGAGATTCCAGGAGACAGGCAGTTACTCTAGGAGAGCTGGACAGGGCCGTAAAAGGTCCTTAACCCATCAGCAGGACCGGTATCTGCTCCTTTGTGCAAGGAGGAACAGGTTGAGCAGTGCCATACAAAATGACCTCCAGCAGGCCACTGGTGTGAATGTCTCTGACCAAACAATAGCCCCGGATATGTTTTTAATATAAGAAAAATAAAACAGCGCAAATGATATATTCCTCTGTCATTCCAAACTCGCATAAATAGTATGATATTGTTGATCAAAAACGCAGGTACGCAATGTCCTGTGTGTGTAATTCAAGGCCCAGATCTACTTCATTACTTGGCACGCGCACATTTTGTTTGAGCACGAGAAAGAGTGAGAGAGAGCGCCCCGGTTACGCTTGTCATTTCGGCATCTAGCTAGCTAACGAATTCAGAAAGACAACGATCAACGGTCTCAGGTTGGTGAAGAAGTGGGCTCTAGTTATCTTGCTAGCAAGTCTAACACAGTGCAGTGGTTTCTCCAAAGCTTTTGACACAAGGCATTTGATTTGCATCTCGGAGACTTAAACATGCATGTAGCTAGTAGCTACCACAATAACAGAAGTTCACTTTCAATAGCAAGCAGAAATGTCAAGCTAGCAACTCGTCATGCATCAATTGCCAGTAGAAGGCTGCTTAATGTTGCCTATATTCATAATCACTTATTTTAAAAAGAATACGTGGGTTTTATATGCGCCCTTCTAGTAACTCAAGGACACGGGAGCAAATTAGGGTAGCTAATGATAATTTTTTAAATAATATTATTGCTGTTATTATTATATTATTTACAAAGTAAATTACTGCAATAACCTAGAGGAAAACATGTCTACTCAGTGAGTCCCTGTCATGTAAAATTATTTAGCAGAAAAATGTATGTGTTGTGAAGTCAACCCTGATTTAATTTGAGCTCAACATTCTTGAATAATGTAAGTTATTTTGAAAAGAGCTACCATGGTGCTTAGCTGTACTCGTCTAGGAACAGCAGCAGAGGAGGAGGGAAAGACAGCAGCAGAGGAAATTGACAGGCAGGGACAGAGGGGTGGTAGGAGACAACCGAGCTGCAGCCAAGAATTGAGGCGAGACATGGGAAGGAGAGGGAGTTGAGCTGCAGAGACAACGTAGGCAGGAAGAGAAAAAGGCAGGCAAACCCTGGTTCATGGGTCTGCACTCAAAGAAAAATTTCTCCAAGAAGGGAAAGAACATGAAAACACAGCAAAACAAACGGTAGCAAGAAAAGAAATAAAAACTTTGACAAACTTGTTTTAGCTCCTGCAAATTTAATTGCTCAAAGAAAGGTAGTCATAGCGAAAGGGATAAGTGTTTTCAGGAATTGTATAATGTTGGGCAAGAGAAAAAACATGACTTTGTAGCTATGAATACTGAGTGCAGTGCTAAAGAACGACAACGTAGTTGCCTCAATTCTCCTTGCTCCCTCTCCTTTAGGTATTTCCTAAACCTACAGGGGGAAAGAGTACAAGCTATTTCATCTGGGCACACTGTCCATAAGTCAAAAAGTAGTTCATAATGTGCACAAAAACAAAAGTATTTCTGGCATGCCAAAGCCTGATGGCAGAGGAAAGCACACAAAACATGCCATAAGCGACGACCAGAAGCAGGAGCAGGTGCGGGCCCACATCAGGTCTTTCCCAGCAGTAGAATCTCATTACTGCAGCGCCCGCACACAGAAACTACACCTTGAGCCAGCACTCACTGTGGTCAAAATGTTTGGCTTGTACAAGTCAGTGTAGTGAGAAAGGAATAGATTCAAACTGTCTTACCATAGGTACATATTTAATAATGGTTTTAATCTTAGTTTCCATGTACCCAAGTCTGACTGCTGTGACCATTGTGAGGCTACATTAAAGCAGGGTCTAGTAGGCCAACAGCAAGGGCAGGCCCAAAAAAAACGTAGATGATAAGAATGTCATGCGCCAAGAGCGTCAAATGGACAGGGACAACAAACCGCCGCTTACAGTGTTTTGATTTGGAATTTTTTTTATTTCATGCCGAAGAGCTGAGTAAGTAGTTTACTTCGCATGCCTACTTTTTAGGACAGATAAAACATGGACTGTTACGGGAGTAAAGGACACGAAACATCAGTCAGAGACAATTAAGAAACATGAGTGTTTGAAGGACACACATGATATGCTTGAGCAAAAAAATTCAGCACCCACAGGAAGGCAGATAAAAAAAAAAGAAAATACATAAATAAAACTACATATGAGATCATCCCAGGGGGGAGGTTGCAGGTGGTCAACGTGCTCTATCATGTAAATAAATGCTGCCTGATGATTATTTGTTGTGAATGTGGTGAACGTGTAGCTTCATATTTTTCACCAGCCGCCACTGCACACAGTATTGTCATTTAGCTTTTCGCAAACAGCAGTGTCAAGCGAGTTGGGAAAATAACTCTATTGCATCATAGGGGGTCCTACTGAATTTTGAAAAACGAGAGCAGTGTCAAGCCAGGAGAGAGAGCCTTTTCTGGTTCTGAATTGGGTTCACGCAATGAGCTATGGACATTGTGCTGTACAGTGAATTAACCATGGTGGGAAAAATATGTGAATTTCACTTACTTTGATCCTTCGGACCCGAACTTGTTCAATATACTTACTTAATTTAGCATAAACAACAACATATCGTTTTAGAAAATCAGCGAAGTATCTTGTGAATAAGAGAGGTAGGCCTATTCATGTGCATTGTGGTTGCTTGGTTTTATTGACTTTATATCAAAAAGCATAATCATTTGGTCTGAATAACGTATTCAGAGGGAAAGGAAGTGTAAAACAGCTTTGTTTGCTTTTTTTATCAAATGTTACGCGACCCTTTTGCGGATAAGCGGCATAGAGACAAAAGCCTCCACATGTTATTTAACATCATGGTTGTGACTGGTGTATGGCCTCAGTACTGTAATCTATAATTGTCTACTTAACATCTAAATAGTTAGTATTCAATGACACACTATTCCATATATAGCAAACAGTAAACTTTATCATAATTCCATTAAATGTATAGCCTGGAACTGTTAAAAGCATTAGCTGTGATATAACATTTTGGAAAAGGTCAATGTCATGAAGTTTTGTTTAACATACTCTGCCCCTTGTAACTGAAGCAGATAATTATTAAAGATGTTTAAATTCAAATGTTTTTGTGTGTTGCCTCATTAATAAAATGAAATGTTTAGCAGTGTAGTTAATGGAGTATTTATCCATCTCTGAGCAAAACACATGAAAGTTCAGATCATTCAGCGGATATAAACACAGGAAGGAAAAGAAATCAGTGCATTTTGTGGGACCACATAACGTGAACTAAAGGTTGAAGTATGAAACATGTAATATGCAAAGACGATTATATTGACGTGGAACAAAAACCTGGGTCAACTTGCAATGACTTCCAGGGGATTTAACTGTTACATTATTACATTGTGAATAAACTGTCAGGGGAAAATATGTCAAAGGCCTTTTCTTGTAGGAAACATCAAACCAGTCATTATTTACAATTGGTCGAGAATCAGTGTTAGTATTTTTTTCATAGGCACAATACCTGAAATGAGTACATACTTTGTCAAAAGAATAACAGAAGCAGTGCATACAAGTGGGCATCTTTGGTTCAGCTGTATTGACATGGTTGTTGTAGGATTTTTTAAACAAGACAATGTATTATATAATCGCTGAGGTAATAAGTTAAGAAAGAGTAAGCACCATTTGTAAAAGACATAACACAATTGTTTCATAGCACTGTCAACGTTATGAGGGGGCCTCCTTTCCACTTCTTATAAACACTGCTCTTAATTGGAAGCAAGCACACACACAGACAAACACTGGGTGTACCCGCTCTGAGCACAGTTCACTTTTTCTTGTTGAATCAAAAAAGAAAATCTTCAGGCCTCTGGCAACACTGTCAGTGAAGAAAACCCCCTAGAGCTAAAGGGGAGCTAGGTGATCACAGGTTCTTCATGCACACCTGACAGCGGCTGATGCGCGAGAGAAGCTGGCCTGCTTTGAGTGTCTCTGGCGCCGGCTCACTATGGAAGGACTGATCGATGGCGGTCAGCCAGAAGCTGTACTTGTTGGCAAAGTAGTGGCAGGTGCCCTTGGCCCCGTTGCACTCGATGAACGGCGTGGTGCGGAAGTCTTCCAGGCAGGAGCCGGGTGAGGAGAGGGACTGGCCGCCCCCTTCGTCTCCCGCTGCGGTATGCTGAGGGACCAGAGATGAGGTGTCAGGCGATACATAGTCATCAGCCGTCAGCACTCCAACTGTTATTCATCATGTTAGTTATTACCTAATAATAAGGAAAGCTGTTAATGCTAATGAGAAGCACATTGGGTGACGTTGAACATCTGGGTTAAACCAGGAAGCGGGAAACTCACCATGAGGAAGGAGTAGCCAATCCACAGGCTGCGCCAGCCCGCAGGGCAGCGAGGGATGGTGATGTCCTGGCTGTGGACCGCTATGGCGACCGACGGTGCCTCGCATACAGAGCAGCGGCTGATGTAGGGTTTAATGTCCGCCTCCTCCACGGGCATCATGGGGAGCGGTGCGGTCGTGGACAGCCAAAAGGACTTGTCGTTGCGGCTGGCATAGTAACAGACGTCTCCAGGGTTACAGTACAGGAAGGGCATGGTGTTGAAACGAGGGAGGCACGAGCCAGCAAGTCCTACAACCATGAGTCAACAACGCAGCAAATTAAAGATGTAAACCATATTACCAAATGCTTACTAATTTATAATACACAGGTATATAGTGTGTGAATTTATGAATGAATTAAAATAAATTAAAATGGGCCATTCATCAAACAGTCTATTATTGTTATTTTATCAACTATATGTTACTTTTAATTTACAAAAGCGTATCCTTTTATCTTCAGGAATAGCTTTTAGGAGGTGCATTTCTCTCAGTCACACCTAGATCCTGGTTGTGGGCTTTCTCCTGGCCCTCAAAGTACAGCAAACTGTATCCGTCCCACAGCTTGGCCATGCCTTCGGGGCACATGGGCAACTGCTCTGTCTGCCCGTGCTTCACCAGCAGGTAGCCCACGCTCACGCTGCGACCAGGCATGCCAGGTAGCCCAGGCACACCGGGGTTACCGCGATAACCTAGGGGAGAGACGTGCGTTCAGTCGTTCTTTAACGTCGTGCACACATTATCCCCACCATTGCAGTGCGAAGTAAAGTGCATGCACAGCAAGTGCCATTCTGTGCCATACCTTCTAAGCCTATCAGACCATGGTGGCCCGTTGTTCCAACCTCTCCGCGGTATCCAGGAGTACCCGGTGTGCCACCCACCCCTGGCATCCCCCTTTGGCCATTGGGTCCATTGTACCCTATAGAAGGACATTATTGAATTATTATCAGATGTATTATCAACCTGCTTGATATAAAGGAAAGGTGCCAGTCACTAACCTGGATCTCCAGGTGGTCCCTTTGGGCCAGGCTCCCCACCGACTCCCCCTGGTCCTCTGATCCCCTGTGGCCCTGAAAGGCCCCTCTCTCCTGGCAGCGTTAGGGGCAGTGGGGCCGGACCCTGGTCCCCTCGCTCCCCAGGAAAACCTGTTGAACCAAACCATCAAGTTACACAAGCACAATAAAATAAAGGTCCTAGGACAAACACAGACTATTATAATAAGGGGGCTTGCAAAGACATAATTTACCGGGGGCTCCGGTGCTTCCTTTTTGGCCAGCAAGACCATTGACGCCTTGGACTCCGAACCTTCCGGGAAGTCCCATCATGCCTTGCTCTCCTTTCACTCCTATGTGGCACCAGATCAAGCTATTTTAATGAATGCTACTGTAGCCAACATCCCTATTTTGTACTCCAGTCTGTAGTAACCGTATGACAGAACACCATGAACATTTAAAGCTCCCTTTAAAGCTCCATACCTCTCTTTCCAGACACACCACTTGGTCCTCTATATCCAAATTGTCCTTGATCTCCTTTGAATCCTTTTTGCCCTGGGAATCCAGGGAAGCCATACTGACCGGCATAACCCTTTTCTCCCTGTGGTGAGGGCTCACCAGACGTTCCTCTGGGTCCTGGGAAACCTGTTGGGAAGAAGCAGCAAAGATGAGACCATCCTCAAATATGAAGCACCCATTACTAAAGTCACCCTCTCTCTACTGTTGGTCTGACTCACCTAAGAGTCCTTTGGGGCCAGGGAACCCGCGGTCTCCAGCCGGACCAGGTCTGTCGGGGGTCCCCACTGGTCCTTGGGGCCCCTGAAACCCTCTGGGGCCGGGCTCACCCTGGTCGCCTGGTCAATGAAGGAGGGAGTTCACTTTATTTCTGTCGCTCTGTGTCATTCCAAATCAGTCCACCATCTATTTTGTTGTGCCAACTCACGCCAGCCTAAACACACATCTACTACAAGTCCCATGATGCAACAAAGCATTTGGCTGTCACTAACCTGGGTGTCCTTGGAGGCCTTTCAAACCCAGTGAGCCTGGAGTACCTGTCTGGGAGTTGGGAATACCTGTTTCTCCCCGCTCCCCTTTATTGCCAGGGTCACCTGGTTGTCCATAGGCGTCAACACCTGATAAGTGACATGGACACGTCGAGATACAATTATGTACCACTTGATGCTATAAAACACATCTATAATAAAACTTTAAAATGAAGACATATGTATTTCAGTTCCTGGAACTGTTCAGTAGCGTACAACATTACATCAGTTGCAGACAGGGTAAACTACATTGATCTTTTCTTTATCTTATTGCAGGACAAACACCCTTCTATAATACCATGGTTATTTGACTGTATCATCAGTTAACAAAAAGACGTGAGCCACATTATTAATAGTGTTGGAGAAAAAGAAAGGTATGTGCATGCCAAAAAAATCCAAACCATGACATGGACACGTAATTTGGTAAGAGGAGAGACTTTCTGAGTGGAGACTCAATTCAATGGCTAGATTTACCTGCGACCCCCTGGAAACCCTTTTGACCCTTTAGGCCATCCAATCCAAAGATACCCTTGATCCCAGGGAAACCTGCACACAGGGGAAGAAGACAGATCAGTTATGACATATCACATTTTCCATCAGTACTTATACCATATACTGTATATGTGTGTGTGTGAGTGTGTGTGTATTGTTTTGATCTTTTTATAATGTCAAGTTAATACAATGGTGCACTACATTTTCAGTAAATGTTATAAATGTGGCCATTGTATTGCATTTACATAATCCTGGATTAGAATTGTTTTAGCCTCTTTGTCACACAAAACAAACAACTCCAAATTATTTCCTCTCAACGGTTTTTCTTTGAATTGTTATCTCAAACATCTATCGAAAACCATTCACATTCAATGTTAAAGAGACATATGAAGACAACGAAAGATACATTTGCTTTGCTCCAGCAAAATAACATTCAGTAACAAACCATCCACCCATGCTAATCAGTCATTTATAACTAACAGTAAATTACCTCTCTGTCCTGGGTAGCCGCTAGATCCAGCGGTGCCTGGCTGTCCAGGGACCCCGGGCCAGCCCTTTTGTCCTGGGTTACCAGGAGACCCCCTCTGTCCGTCAGAGCCTAGAAACAGTGGCCCACGAATCAAACACTGGTGTAGTCATATATGGGCAATCCAGGACGGCACAACAAGAATGGTTGACTACAGTGACCAGCACACATGGTCCAGCTGGCTAATGAAGGGAAGTGAGCATGTAGTAAATGATGCAAAACCTGGGACTCCTCCACTGCCGGAATCACCCGTCCCTCCCTTTATGCCCACGATACCATGGAAACCGGCACTGCCTCTGTCTCCTGTCAGTCCTGGGAACCCAGTGTGACCTGGGGAGAGAGAGAGAGAGAACACTGAATGACAAATGGAAGCATGGGCCTTCTACAAATACACGGCTTTGACAAACTTAGAAAAGCAGAGAGGGCTCAAACTGGTACGGACCTGGTTCCCCTGGAAACCCAAGCTCTCCCCTTAATCCCGTAGACCCAGGAAGGTCAATCCGTGGGCCTTGTTCACCTGTAAAGAGAGGGTTAACAAAAATATATCTAAAACCGTGGTGGCCTTTTTTATGTAACATTGATCAAAACAGGCTAACTAGATTATGGAAAGTGCTTGAAGAGAGATTATACCCTTGACTCCATCCTGGCCTGGATCTCCACTAGATCCATAGGCTCCTGGAGAACCTTTAGTACCCTGAACAAAACAATACAATACATCAACAAGGATCAGTTTAATGGTGTAATATTATGTGATGGTATCATACATGGTAGATAAATCCTTGTGAACCGAAACGCTGTACTAAATTAAACCTTATCCAAATGAGTAGGAAAAGAAACATTCTGTTTAAGAACAATATTACCAAGTGGCAGCATGTACAAATAAAACCAAATCGGACCTACAACACCAAAACCACCAGTATTTGAGAATATTTCAAGTGAGAAAAACCCCACATAAAAATTACGTGTTTTGTAACAACAACCCAGTTCAACGCATTCTGCAGTTGACCTCCATAATGATATTGATGGATATGCCTGATTTAAAAGGCCCAACGAGTGCATCATTTTAAGTATGGTCACAAGTTAATTGATAAGGCAGAGTCCATAAAATGTATGCAAATATGTGATGTGGAAATCCGTGGGGGCTCACCCCAGGACCATCCATTCCTGGGAAGCCAGAGATTCCCTTGGGTCCATACACTCCTTGCATTCCTTTTGGTCCCGGTAGTCCCTGTGCCCCTGGGTCACCAAATGTACCCTTAACATCGCTGGGATCGCCAGGAAGTCCATGGTAACCCTCGCGCCCTGGAACGCCAGGAAACCCCTTGGGACCTGTTTAGGGAAAGAAAAAGAGGAGAGTAGGAATATGGAACTCGGTAGGAAAAAGTTGAGTGTAACTCAAGAAGGAGTGGGGAAGTTGAGTGGGGAATTATTGTATTCACCTCGTGGTCCAGTGAAGCCATGATTTCCAGGGTCGCCATGGTCTCCTTTAGTGCCCTTCATGTCTTTCATGATATGACGGGAGATCTGGGGCTTCTCACCTTGTGGTCCTGTCAGACCAGTTTCCCCTATCAGACAGCAGGTACATGGTCAGTAACAAGGAGAAGAGAAAGTGCTGGTGGAGTTCACAGGTGTCGTTTTGAAAAAGGTTGTTTCACCTTTTGCTCCCCCCTTGCCCATGTTGCCTTTGTGGCCCACCTCGCCTGATAAGCCTGGTACACCTTTTTGTCCTGAGAAACCTTTGAACCCTGTCTCACCAGGCCTCCCATCAAACCCCGGCGTGCCCGGCGAGCCTTTGACACCTGGGACAGAAAACGATATTGTGCTTGATAAAATGTGGCACTGTCAACCACATCAGTACTAATTATATATATTTTTAATACACTGCATTGAGTTTACTTCAATGTGGTGCAGCCCGTTGTGGCAGTGAGAAAAAACACAACTACTCATTCCAGGCTTTTATTTATATTCTACTGAATTGTTCAATATTAGTGCTATACATGTCCTCTTTTCATCAATTATCTAACAGCATGAGAAAGTTAGTACAAACATTCATTATTCTACCAGTCTAACGAGCGAGTTGTAAACAAACCTTTGAAGCCAGCGAGGCCTGGGTTGCCTAAAGAGCCTGGCTCTCCTGGGTCGCCTGACGGGCCGTCCTGACCCCTGGCGCCATCACTGCCAAATTGCCCAGGCAAGCCCTTCGTCCCTACAGGCCCTGGAGGGCCGGGGTGCCCCTCGTCACCCCTGTGTCCAGTGAGACCTGGAGGACAGGGAGACCGTGAGACAAACAGGCACAGAGGCGTTAACTAAGAGGTGCTGGAGCCTCTATCTCTGTCAGAAAGATGGTGACCATAGATGGGGATGTTAGAAAGGTGTCCGCTGTGCGTGTCCTTTAACTAACCTGGTTGTCCAGTGGACCCTTGAGGTCCAGGAAAGCCGGGTTGCCCAGGAGAACCAGGGGAGCCGTACCTGCCAGCTGGCCCCGGTCTTCCTATCTCCCCTTGCAGTCCGGCAGGACCCAACTCACCCTTGACCCCAATCATACCAGGCATGCCAGTCATACCTGAAAGAAAAATATTGCAAGCCGTGGCTTTGGTTTAAGAGCCCCTATTTCAGAAACTACACAGATCAGAGCAAACCATAAGTCTATAGAAATCATACAGTAAATGACCCGGAATAAGTGGCAGGACTCGGACCTGGATAGCCTGGGTTTCCTGGATCTCCGGCAAATCCTTTAACCCCCTGCGGCCCAGGGTGACCTGCCTCTCCAGGAGGGCCAGTGAACGCTCCAAAGATCTCCCCGTGTGAGCCCTTCTCTCCCTGGTCCCCGTCTCGACCTGACAAGCCGGGGGTGCCTGGGTTTCCGACCGCCCCCTTGGAGCCAGGCTGACCCGAATCGCCTCGAGGACCGACAAAGCCTGAGGTGAAGAGCCAACAACAGCTGAGAAAGGAGCGTGGTTACCGTCGATTGTGCTGTCAGACCCGAGCCCTAGCTGCCCCAATCCCATTCCACCAGTAGGTGTGTTCAGGATGGCCAGAGCGTGGATGAAGTGTTTGTATACATTTCCATGCATGTTGTGTGTGGAGCTAATTGCTGTGATGAATCATTTCGTGCAGCCACCACCAAGCCTCCACCCACCAACAGGTCAGCATTTTCCCAGCCAGAGTTATGCTAATTGTGCTCCATTGCTTTGAATCAATGTAAGTGTCATGCCATTGCAAAAACCTGGGCAGCGAGCTTCCCGAAAAGGAGGGGAACAATGCCAAACCATGACCCTTTCATAGAAAAAATAAATCCCTAAAAGAACTGCTGCACACTGAAGTGTTTATCTATTCAGTGCAGAACAACACAAGTCAATGCACTGATAATGAACTCAAATCAATCAGTGTAATGTTCAATAGATGTGTAAAGACTAAGGATGGAGTGTGTTGGTGTAGGTACTCTGTCTGATCGTTTTGCCATGGTATTCTTTGCTGTAGACTTTCACCATGTGTCCTGACTGAGGCTCAGCCCTGTTGCTCTCTCCATCCACTACATACCCGTCTTGCCCGGAGACCCTCCTCTGGCTTGCTCTCCTCTTTCTCCACGCTGTCCTTGTGTTCCTGGTAAACCAAGTTCCCCTTTCAGACCTGGTAAGCCTTAGTTAAAAAAAAAAAAGTTAAAGTTAATTCACAATCAAAAATAATGCCCCTTGGATTCAGAAGTAAAGTGGATCTTTTTTGTTGTATTACCTTGGAAACCCTCCAAGCCAACTATTCCTGGAGGTCCAGGTTCTCCTGCGGGTCCTGGTACTACATCACAGTCGCCTGGAAGAAGATACAATTGAACATACGCACTATATTAGAATACAATCTTTTTTTTCCTAATCCACCACACAGCGGCCAATGCGATCTGCTGCTACCTTGCAATTAGCCAAGCTTATTCGCACATCGTTATAAATTTCTGCAGAAAATATTGCCAGTCGGTTTTGCCAGCTTGTTGTGATGTTTACATTGCCCAGCGTGGATTGTACTTCAGAGCACTGTAAAACTATACGTTACATTTAGAGTCTACCTTAGACAACCTACATTCAAACCATCTTTGGCTGAAAACCAGGAAAAAGACAGTACAGGAAAACTGCACACCGATAACAAAACATTTATTGGACAAAACAAGTAAATATCATGCATTTACAGACTATTTAAGCAAAGCATAACAAAGACATACAGAACGACTCTAATGAAGTTTCTGTGGGTTTTTTTCCAGCTACCTTTGAACAGTCCTCCCCGCGGGATACAGCTTCCTTCCAAGGCAAACGACACAAGCAGAGTGGGGGAGAAAGACAACCACAACCGCAGTTGTTGCAGGTAAGAGTTAATGAAAGGCAGAAGCATGGTCTCAAACAAGCTCTGTCATGGCTGATTTGAAGGATGCAAAGGTTTGTCAATTGCGAGAGGCAAGGCCGAGTTTTAGAAGAGGCATTGGGTTAACCGTTACTGGTTGCGGTCTTTGTTCAGCAATGCCACATGTTTAGTTTTTAAAAACAACTTGAAATGGCTTCATGAGGAGAGAAATAAATGTAAGTTAAGATAAAAAAAAAGACAAGTCACTGAGGAAGAGAACAGAGTTGGGTTAAAAGATGTAAGAGAAATCCAGAGCAGGAGAGAAAAACAGAGTGTGAGCGGACCGAGTCAACAACCACACACCTGGACCGCCAGCGGGACCTGGGAATCCATTATAACCTGCCTCCCCGGAGTCGCCTGGAAGCCCTGGCAAGCCTTTACTGGCTCCCAGAACCTCTCCTGTTTGCCCCATCTGTCCAACCAGACCAGGCAGGCCGGACCGGCCGGGGTAACCCTTGTCTCCAGGCCCTCCCACTGGCCCTTCCCCCTGGGGAACAAAAGACAGGACAGGGTGAACGCCGGCCCCTTTAACACAGCGGGACACCAGAGGGCGTAGCGCGGTGGAGTGCTCACTGTGAGACCGCGGCTCCCAGGGAATCCAGACATGCCGCTTCGCCCAGGGACACCCGGCCGCCCTGACTCGCCGCCCAGACCCACGTCCCCCGTGTCGCCAGGATACCCTGTGGACGGCCCACATAACAGAGGCCCCATAACAGTGGCATTGTCAGTGAGTTATCACACACCTTCCTAGTCACTTTAAATCAGCAATGAAGAAGGAGGTAGGTCACCTTTCTCTTTGGCTACGGTCGTCTGGCCCTTTCTGCCCTTTGAGCCGTCCAAACCACCAGGACCAGGAAATCCCTACAGAAAACAGGAGGGAGATAAAGAAGGAGAAAACAGGCAAGGTGTGTGGGACATCAGGGAGGAACAGAGAATGATAGATGACGGTGGCGTAGATGACAGTGAGTTGTCATTCACGGCGACGTTGGGTGAAGGTGATGATGCGGGCTGTCATTTTTCTTACAGGCGATCCGTCGGCGCCACGGGGTCCTGGCTCTCCCTCGTCGCCCTGCTGACCAAACTCACCGCTCATTCCAGGGTCTCCACGGTTACCAGCAGGCCCAGCGGGTCCCTGGGGAGAGTTCACGACGGTGCATTCACACAAGCCGTGGTCTCCTAGCAACGGAAGCACACATACGCACACACCAATCAGCAACCCGATCTTCCTGTAGCCCACAGACCAAAACAACGACAGCATGATGTCATGTTGCTCACTAATGATTTAGTAGCATGTGTACCTTTCGGTCCTTTTCCGCCTGCAAAGCCCGGGCGTCCTCTCTCACCTGGAGATCCTTTGAAGAACTCTGCCCCTGTAACCAGACATAAACAAATATAGATGGGATAGACAGACAGACACACACGCACACGAACACACACGCACACACTCACACACACAGACACACACACACACACACACACACACACACACACACACACACACACACACACACACACACAATCACAACCACACAACTACTTTGGATGACTCTTGTTTATTTCTTCAGACTTACATGTTCCTTTGGGCCCAGGGGGCCCTCTGAACCCGGGCAGACCATCGATGCCTCTCGGTCCAGGTTTGGTGGCAGGGATCCCTGGCACCCCAATGGGTCCCTGCTCTCCCTTATAACCCTTGGGTCCAAACGGCCCCCACATGTCCAGTTCTATAAAAAGAAAACACACACAGAAAACAGACAACTAAATATATTTGTTTATTTAATTTGACCATATAACATTCATTAAGCTGTGGCCGTAATTTATTTACTGATCAAATTAATTCTCATATCATTTCATTGCTAGTATGCAATGAGAAAAGGTGTTTCTGACCTTGTTGCTGATCTCTATTAGCCGGGCGACCCTGAGGACCTGGTAAACCCTTGTCTCCCTGTGGACCCCTCTCTCCCTCTGCACCCATACCCCCGGAAGAACCAGGAAGACCAACTACACACACACACACACACACACACACACACACACACACACACACACACACACCCAACCACCCAACCACCCAACCAGGAAGAATCATTTACATTAAGTATGCACTATTGTTCTTGTTTCTGGGCAGTCAATAAATAAACAGTTACAGTTACGACAATACTGCACCACACATTATTTCAATTTTTTGGATAGTTCAACAAAACAAAACCCTGCTAACGAAAGCGTAATTGTAGAAGTAAATCGTTGACATAGAAGAAGAGATGGAGTGATCTGGTCGCTGAACGTAGTGTACCATTTTGTTGTCCCCATGACGGGAAGCTGGACGATATGAGTGGCCCAGGATCACCTCTCACTCCCTGAAACACACAGGCTCATGTCAGCCCCGCTGGATTTCCAGGACGCTTAGCGAAGGTAAACCTCCTCACTGTATGAGTTAATAACAACAACAGAGTCAAAGTCATCTGAACATGACCGCGTGCTCACCTTAGCACCAGCTCGACCATGTTGTCCCGATTCACCGTAATCCCCCTGGGACAGAAAAGGCGTAGAGCGTTCCAAACGTTGTCAAGAGGACGGGAGAACGGAAACGATATCAAACATCCACTGCACTATTTTAGCATGCCGAGAGATGCTGCCATGCTAATGTTGATTGCATGCACACAGACCCACAGTGACACGCTTACCCTCGGCCCCGGCTGCCCATCTCGTCCGGGCGGACCCTGAAAGAACAGACAGGAGGGTTGAACACGTCCGTACGTTGGTTGATTGTTGGGATCGAAAAAGGCTGAGGTGCAGACATGATACTAACCCGCAGGCCCGGGAATCCTATCACACCCATTTCTCCTTTGTTGTCCGCCTGTAGAAAGACGGGAGAAGTCAATCCTGTGTGCTGCGTGTGCGTGTGTAGGTGTTTGGATTGGAGGGGAGCTCACAACAACACTACTGTATATTATATGTTATGTGATGAGTTACCATGTCCCCCCTTTCACCACTCAACCCTTTCTCTCCGGGTCTTCCCTAACATTGGAAAAACACAACAAACTTTAGCAGAACAATAGAAATGTATACAAATACACATATACAGTGCCAGTTCAAAGTTTGGACACACTTTCCTGTTTACTTGAATGTTAGTACATAGATCTCTTTATGCAACGGTAAGCAGTTTCTACAGACCTGGGGTCCAGAGTCCGTCCGGGTGTGAGGTTGGGTCGAATTTCCTGGAGGTCCTGGCAGTCCAATCTCACCCTTTGGCCACAGACACATTTACAGTGAGAAGAGTGTGTCTGGCTTTCTCGGTGGCCAAGGCCGACGGTCTGACATATAATTATGCAAAGCAGGTGGATAGGCCACAAAGTGAGCCATAGACGGCTCACAACATGGAGGCCGATTCAATAAGAGGCGTGAGACGTTTGATTCAGACCACCTGATTTAGAACGCCATCGGGTTCACACCGGTGGGTACCTGACTCTCATCCAGCTCTGGTAGAGTGGGCCAGGATGACCAGTAGCTAGTGCCCCATAGAGAGAGCCAGGCCTTTTGGCAGTGCTGTACGGCTGAGGACAACAGGAATGCAGTCTACATAGATACAACCCACCTTGACAATACACTGACATGCTTCTTAGTTGTCCGTACTTTGTGGAATAACACACACGAGTGCTCGCGTGCACACACGTACCTCTGGTACAATAAACACAGCGACGATGTTTTCTAGCCAAAGCTATTTTAACTGACAAATCAAGACTCTGTCGATTTGGAAGAGCTTTACAAGGATCAGTGAAAATGAACTTTTCTTCTACAGCCTTTTCTATCTAGTTTTTTCTTTCTCTTGACTAACAACACAATCATTCTGGGCGGTGGCCATTCAGAAAGTCAACTTTTAGGGCAGAGGCAGGGCTATGCAAATGTTCTGCTTAAAAACTATTCATAAATTCATTCTACGTAAATTGCCACTGAGATTTTGATTGTCTACAATTTCTTGTAGATAGGTGAAGCTGCACTAGGCAAATATTACACATTTTCACACAATCCCTCTGAGTGTAACAACTACGCAAAACAGCATTAGATGAAATAAGACATTATGGGCTCTCATTGTTAGATTTCCTCTGAATTACTGAAGTATTGTAATAGTTACATGACCACTTATTTAAAAACGACACTATATCATATTCATGTTTGTTTGTGGAAATGCAAAAACATGCTCTTGCTGCTTGCAAACGCACAGACACTCACCTGTTCTCCTTTGACTCCCTTCAGCACTTTAACCATGGTGCCCTGTGGAGGTTACATAGCGGGTTAGCCTGAACCCCTACATTAGAAACTGTGCGACTGGGAGGATGGAGACTATCTCGGGGAAAGTAGATATCAATACAACCTGCTGTTTCTGTGGTCATATTACCTTTGGTCCAGGGGGGCCAGGAAGCCCTCTGAGTCCCTAAGATATTAGACAACAAGGAACAATCATACTCATTGGAAATAGACAGACCAACACTCACCCTCTCACTCACTCACTCACTCACTCACTCACTCACTCACTCACTCACTCACTCACTCACTCATTTGACCAACCTTTGGACCGGAGACACCCCTGCCACCTATCCATCCTGGGGTTCCTTGAGGACCCTGTGAGATGAATAAATGATGTATGAAGTCCAAAGGGCTTTTCAGTTAAGCTCATGCTATTACCTCTCCATATCATTATAGATGTTACAGTCAAATGTAGGAGGAAGTGACACTTACAGCAAATCCAGGAATCCCAGAATATCCGGGATCGCCCTGCAATGACCAGCAAGCAGAGAAATAAATGTATTATACTTTAATCAGGACAGTAACTTTATATATGGTCAGAGAGGGGATGTGCTGTGTGGTTATTGTACCATCTAACAAACAGGTAGAGTAGAGAATGGTGGATAATAGTAGAGTGTAGAGATGAGTAGAGAAGAACAGAGTAGAGTAGAAAAAAGATACGCAGAGTAAAGATAAGTAGGGTAGAGTAGAGGAGAGTAGAAAAGAGTGGAACATAGTAGAGCAGAAGAGAGTACAGCTAAGCAGAGTGTAGTAGAGTGGAGGAGAGTAGAACAGAGTAGAGCAGACTTCAGTAAAGATAGGAGTGTAGTAGAGTGGAGGAGAGTAGAACAGAGTAGAGCAGACTACAGTAAAGATAGGAGTGTAGTAGAGTAGAGGTGCGTCCAGCATCCCACCACCATCCCTCCATCCTTACCCTAAAGCGCTGCATGAACACGCTGAGCTGCAGGGAGTCCCCCTTCTCCCCCTTCCTTCCCGGGAAGCCCTGGACAGAGCAGTGCATGGTGTCAGTGCCGGGATTCTATTCTCAGTAAGGATACAGTCAGAGCAGATCAGAGCAGCTCAGAGCAGGGCCCTCATACGTACAGGTGAGCCCGACCGGCCGTCGTAGCCAGGCTGGCCGTCCGTTCCGGAGTCTCCGCGGGTTCCGTTGCAGCCGTCCGCGCCCGCCTTCCCTCGGGGGCCCGCCTGCCCGGGATGGCCCTGCAGGGAGAGGATGACGAGGGTGGGAACAGCGGACATAGGTGACCGCGGGTCATAGCATAGAGATCTATGTGTAGAGCAGCACGGTCAAGGAACAGTACACAGTGGTAACGTTATTGTGTTTAGGGATATTATTCTACCTAGTGCAAGGACATTAGTCAACATTTAATTCATGTAATCTAAAAAAAACTAATTTAAAAAAATCACAGTTTAACTAAAGCAGATTAATTGAGTTTTGGAATATTATCTGGCTCCACGAACCAACTTACAGGAATGCCATCTCCTCCGGAGAACCCAGGAACGCCAGTCATTCCCTACGGAGAGAGGAAGACACCTATCAGCCCTGTGTAGGTCTAGACACGAAGGGAAGCACAGCCATACCAATAGCTGCTAATCATGGAGACAGCGCTAGCCTTTGAGCCTTGGTGTAACCAGGCTCACTTTGGCCTCTGTCCTACAAGCGGACTAAAGTAATGACGGTTAATGAGCTAAACAACGTCACGCAGTCAGTCAGGGCTTCTCTGTTACAGAGAGAGTGTGTCACGTCCGCCCGTTCAGTCTCGCTCACCACGGATCCTTTGGGGCCCGTGATTCCTCCGCGGCCCCGGTCCCCCTTCTCTCCCTTGGCCCCCTGGATGCCGGTTTCCCCTGGTCTTCCTAGTGGCCCCTGGGGTCCTTGGGGGCCGAGAGGACCAGGCATACCCTGTGAGGGACCAGAGATTGACAGTCAATCAGTATCACATACAGTTAGACCTAAGAAACAATATGTAGATTTTAACGACTCCTGCCCAGTCACCGTGTTCCTGAATCTGTGGAATGCACAGCAGGGTTTGTTGGACTAAATAGGCACTAACAAAGGTTTAAACTTACCTGCCATGTTGGATAAGTCAATGTAAGTGAAGCTATGTGCAATCCTAACAAACAAACAAAGTCAAAGCATCACAACAACGCAACCACCACAAATATCATTTGAATAGAGGGGAGTTACTACAACCACAGCCTGCAGTCACAAGAGGGAGACATATATCTTGTTTTTGAAGCTTGTGAGGCCACACAGCAAGTTCAGCTTAGATCCTTTCCATCTTCTGCCACCTAGTGGCCATTCATTTACATTACAGTCTGGAAATAAAGCGCCGTCAACTAAAAAGGCCTACCACAATGTGAGGCCATAGAGCTACCACACTCAACGCTGCAGGGCTCAGATTCATGTTTCATGTATGATCAGATCAACAGGATGAATTTGAGAGACAGAAACAGAGAGAGAGAGAGAGAGAGAGAGAGAGAGAGAGAGAGAGAGAGAGAGAGAGAGAGAGAGAGAGAGAGAGAGAGAGAGAGAGAGAGAGAGAGAGAGAGAGAGAGAGAGAGAGAGAGAGACAGAAAAAGGAGGGTGAGCAGGGTGTGTTACGGTAATCTTAAATACTGACTGGTTAATTTCTGATGCCTCAGTCTCAGAAGTGATGCACAACTTAGATATCAAGGTATGTTCTACATGAAAAAAAAAAAGACAAACGGCAATCTGAATCTGGAAACAACCCCTATCCTGCACACTGAATGATGTGCTGTGACTGCCGATAACTTCAGATGGATTGCTTTCATGTGATAAGCCTCTCCGAGCAAGATATCCCTACAAGAGAGTGGGGTTGGCCTACATAATCTCTCTCTGGTACACACACGCACTAGGTGCTCCAGGTACATCTAGTGCGGCCTGGATCAGACAGGAGTGTGGGAGATGTTGGATGGAGACAAGCCTGGTCTCCTGTGTGACAACATGGAGGTGTTCACAATGCGTCGCCGTGGCAGCGTTAAAAGGCGAAGCGGACGGTTATTCAGGCTCCTTATTCTGGCAGCCGCCTCAAAGACGTCTAATCTGCCTGCTAAATATACCGATAGGATTAAAGCGTTGTGATGAGAGAGAGAAACCAGAACCAGAGGGGAGGGAGAGGGAGAGGGAGAGGGAGAGGGAGAGGGAGAGGGAGAGGGAGAGGGAGAGGGAGAGGGAGGGAAGACGGGAGGGGAGAAGGCAAATGGGTTGGTGTCTGGTGCCCTCATGCCTCTCTCCACTTTGTCTCAATAAAGACAGCATGCAGCGGGATTCTGGTGCCACTCCCTCACACACACACACACACACACACACACACACACACACACACACACACACACACACACACACACACACATATATATGTAGACACACGGACCCCCGTGGAGTCTCATCAATCTTCATGGTGTTCTCCACGCGGGGTCGGTGAAGAGGGCCGAGCGAGGTCAAGTGCTTCGACCTTGGAGGACACCTATCAGGCTACGCTCCCCGTGAGGGAGAGGAGAGGGTAGGCTCCTCTTACTTCAGACACACACACACAAGCAATGAGTAGTCCCACCGTAAACCCCCCCCCCCCCCCCCCCCCGGTCGAGGGGGGGCAGGGACGAATGGGACGCGGCGGGGGAGGCGGGGGGTGTCACCCCCGTCACCCACCCTGAGAGGTCGAAGCTATCCTGGGAAACCGTGTGCCTGGGCTCTGGCGAGGGGGAGCGTGACCCGCGGAGTCCTGGGGGTTTGTCTGGGTTCCTGTGAGAACCAACAAACACACGAACGGGCTGAGGAATGTTTGTGCACTCGACGAGACGCGCTCGGCCCCGGGCCCCCGGGGACCCAGGCTAATGAAGAGGAGCAAGCACTCAGTGCTAATAAAAGACGGCATAAACAGTGTCAGACAACAATGCAAACAAACGCGCTCGACGTCTCCCTCGAGATGGAGGGAAAAAACTGATGCAAGACGTTACAGTGCACTTAGTGTGTGTGAGCTGTGTGAGTACGTGTGTGTGTGCGAGAGAGGGAGGTAGGGCATTGGGGTTGGGGGCGGTAGGGCATGTTGTGGCCGGCTTGCCTCCACCAGGGGTCTCTCTTTGGCCCCTGCAGCTGTTCCTAATAGAGCCAACACAGAGCAGCCAGCCTGTCAAAACAACCCGGAGCGTTCTAGAGCGCCAGCCATCTTTAAAAGCAGGAAAGAGGCTGGTGATGTGCTGTAGCTACGTCGTAGCAGCTCCCCCCCATTGGTGTACGCTCACTAGAAGGCCCACAGACAGGAGGACTGTGACAGATGGAGAGTGGGCCAACCACCATGGAGAAAAACGATCCCCTCAAAATGTCCAAGATCCACCGAACGTTGTTCTAATCTCGGCGATAAAGGGCTCCGTGGGAGGGACGAAGCGAGACGGATGGGATTGCGCGTGGCATTCCGCGGAGGACCGATGTCTCGCGTACGCTGGCACGCGGGACGGTGTTTGGCATGGGCGCGCGTGTGTGTCTGTGTGCCGGTGCGTGACGGTTGTGGGAGATTGCAGACCGGTGCTTGAGGTATGGTATGTGAGCTGGCCTCTATCTCTCTGCATGGCTAGAACACAGGGCAGCAAGGATAAGCACCATTCCTCATATGAAGCTGATATATATACAGGGACAGGCCTAAGTGGGGCTTGCAGAGAGAGATAGTGTGTATGTGTGTGTGTGTGTGACTGTGTGTGTGTGTGTGTGTGTGTACCCTCCGTGCATGCATGACTTAGTGTCGAGCTACATCACCTAAACCCAAACAAAGGTGGGACATGGACCGGCAGCGAGGAGGAGTTCGGTGTCTGGATCTACGGGTGTCTTCCCTCGCCGTGACGCTCGTCGCGCTCTGGTCCATCTTCACACCTCCCATCGCTCTTCATCAGCTTCTGACGTTCGTACGCCTCCTCTTCCTCCCCTCCCCACCCCGCCCCGCCCGCTCCTCTGCGCTCCACCATGGGCTGAACTCCCCTCGGACTCCTTTCCATGTTTGATTGCCTCTCTCCCTCGCTTCCTTCCCCCCTCCGTGCCTCCCTTCCTGCCCCTCGTCCTATCTCCCTGTTCCCCTCCCGGAGTGACTTCCTCTCGCCTCACTCCGTGCCCGTGTCGCTTCCACATTCAACAGCAAATTCCACAAGAGGTGACATCATGCAAGAAATACACACACACACACACACACACACAGGAAACATAGAATAATGTAACATTGTACAAGGGGAGAGGGACGGGCTCCTTATCGGTTTATCGATGTCAGCGCATATGAATGGAGGGAAAGGAAGATAAAGACGAAGAAAAAAAAAAGAAGAAGAAAAAAAACAGACAGCAAAGAAAGGCCAGGGGTTCCGACACAGGTTCAGCGTCTCCACCTGCATAAACACACCATCGGGAGATCTCAAATCCGTCTGCGCTCCAAACATCCAGCCCTTTGAGGCCGTTGATCTGCAGAGCCGTGCGCGGGCGCGTGTGTCTGACGCTGGCGTTCTCTGGCTTTGAAAGGCTGGCTATGACTTCTGCAGACTCTGAGCCGGTGCCCTGCGTCTCGGGGAGGTCTGCTTCACGGAGTCTTCCCTCGTTAAGTCTGAGCGACGGCTCGCGTCCTCCCCCCTCGGTCTCATCTCCCCTCACGAGACACGAGCAGCCATCAGTCAGTGCAGCCAGGTCCAATGCAGAGCCATCAGTCAGTGCAGTCAGGTCCAATGCAGAGAACGGTCAAAGAAGACAGCGGAGAGGTTACAAGCAGTGTGGCACGGAGCCAAGGGGCATTCCCAGTTCTGACAGATGAATAGGGTTTGATTGCTGGACCGGTCAACAGTTCATCGACAGGCTTACATCATTTCCTCCCTGCTCCTAGGGTCTGCTATTGTACTTTTGTGCAATCACTCCGTATTTGATCTATAACCCAACCCAGTCCTGGTATCTTAGAGAACGCCAAGCACTGTGTGTGAAGATTCCTGAGCATGACATCCAATAGAGAATCTCATGACCTGACCAGGTGATGGCGTCACAAGGAAAGCCTGTTCCACTCAAAGTCATGCATTTTACTGCCTTCAAGAATGAAAGGTCCTATCTTAAGGACACACACACACACACACACACACACTCACATTGTGCGACAGAAAGATTGGATACACTGAAGGGATGATAACTGACCTTGGCCTTAAAATGGAAGGGGAATGACGCAAAACCCAAGAGCTATGCTATGCAGGCTTTACAATGTTACCTATCCCATGTGACTAGAGTTCATGGGTGTGTGTGAGTGTGTGTGTGTGTGTGTGTGTGTGTGTGTGTGTGTCCTTAAAATAGGACCTTTCATTCTTGAAGGCAGTAAAATGCATGACTTTGAGTGTGAACACATACAATGGGCACTGGTCCTTATGATTAAATTGATTCACACACATCTTGAGTAAGACCATGAGTAACACAGTAGCACAGTGGAGTGTCAGGCACCGTTTCCTTATTCCCGTTGAGAAAAAAACACTCTCTTCACCTAGCGCTCCCTCTCCAGTGAGGTCACCATGGCAACACAGTCGATGGACAGAGCTAAGCAAAATGTCAGCTCCTGAAACAGAGCCTTTGACTATGATGAGTTTAAATAATCTATCTACTGCTCCACAACTCTGCATTAGCGCCACGAGGCAATGGCCACGAGGCTCTCACTGCTAATGTTCAGGCAGGAGGGAGGGCCAGCTCCGGGTCCAGGTCTGGTTCTGCTTAGACCGTTAAACTGCCAAGGAGTGCACTATCTCTTTGTAATCCCATAGAGTTAAAACATGCTCCACACGTTAACGGTAATGGCGACCTGCCCTCGAACACAACATGAGAAGACTGGCCCACTCGTCACGTTGTGAGGTGTGAGAGAAGGATGGTCTGAAAGCGAGGGAGGAAGAAAGAAAGAAAGAACTCTTGCACTTCTGCATTAGAC
This sequence comes from Galaxias olidus, assembly GCA_026901105.3. NCBI lineage: Eukaryota > Metazoa > Chordata > Actinopteri > Galaxiiformes > Galaxiidae > Galaxias > Galaxias olidus. The sequence continues at coordinate 34,622 of JAPMUY010008958.1, forward strand.
CTGCCATCTGTTCCAGAGAATCAGTCCACCTCCCACCTCATCAGAATGGCACTAACAACCATATATGTACAGCACTTACAAACTCACACACACACACACACACAAGCACACACACACACACACACACACGTACGTGCACGCAGGTGAAGAGTGAGGAACTGCCGACAGCGAAAGAGTCCTCTTCTCACTCTCTGTCTGTTCATCATTCTGCCATCCTGGTCCTGCCTCCATTTAAAGATGCGCTATCCAATCTCTCCCCTTCACCACCACATGGAGCGGCACACCGCCTGACCCCTGACCCCTGACATCATGAGGCTTACCTAGATTTGGAAACAGGGTCTCACTTCCCACAGCTGGAGGAATGTGTGAGGGGGACTTT
>JAPMUY010008958.1:37500-45000 GCA_026901105.3 Galaxias olidus
ATATCATGTGTTTGGATCTCCATGGGCTGGCTTCCCGCCTCCCTGCTGCCCCAGCTAGCTGGCCTGGCTGTGGGGCTACGCTAGAGACAAACAGAGACTGGATGGTCGGCTGGATGAGACTAGAGGAACTGTGTCTGATAATGTCCAGGGCCGTATCTATCAACACTACGATGACGACAGCGTCTCCATGGAGCTTCTTAACAACAGCGGCCTCATCCCCCATCCTGTCTGTCATCCTCTCCCCTAACATGGCCCTCTGACTCATCCCCCAGAACGGAGGGGATGACGTGGGGCCGCCAGGACGAAGAGGTGGACGAGCGCACCTCGTCCGTCATCCCTCTCCTTCCTCCTCCTCCTCTTACCGGGACACCAAGGCAGAATGGGGCGGTGGCTCGGGGGCCCTCGTTTACGTTGGCCTTAATGTGTTTAGGCCCAGAGCTTACTCCAGCACTCAGATGATGTGTCACTGAGGAAGGAGTGCACGTGCACCGGCGACGGGCACGCCCTGGGCCCTGACAGGGGTCTAGACGCAGGGCCCGTGAACCAACAGAGACAAACGAGAGAGAGATAAAGAGCGGAGACAGAGAGATAGAAATGGTCATGTGGAGTCAATTCATCCTTCGTTCTTGGACTGGCCCTGTTTGTCTATCAGTGAAATTGTGTGCGTGTGTGTGTGTGTGTGTGCACATGCGTATGTACACTATGTAAGGGCGTGTGTGTGTGTGTGTGTGTGTGCTATAGATCAATGCAGGGCGGGCTCCTAGGCTGAGAACAGCACGGCTTGGACCTCCACTATCCCAGGGGTCTTTGGGGCCTGACACCTGTGCTATTGTCTCACTCTGCAGGAATGAAACGTCTGGGCTTTGGAGGCCCAAGCAAGTGTGTGAGAACAGGACCCAGCTGCAGTGTGCATGTGTGTGTGTGTGTGTGTAAGACTCTGGGAGTGTGTGGCTGTATGTGTATGACCCTGAGTGTGTGTGTGTGTGTGTGCTAAAAGAGCGTGTGGCCCTCAAAATCAATTGTTGCATTAATCACGGCCATTATTTCGACATTAGAGGCCACGTCCGTCCAGACAGCTGAGCAGCAGAGTTTGTTATGGCTCACACAGACCACCCTCTAGAAGTGTCATTACGGTGTCAACTGTGTATGACACCTCCGTACGGTATGAGCCAGCGGAGCAGGACTGGCTGACTATAATCCAGGGCAAATCAAAAAACAATGACGTCTGTCAACTCTAAAACACTCCAGGCGTGAGAATGACTCTAACGAGTTTTTCACACGCAATTTGAAAGAAAGAGTGCAAGTTTTAACCTCACACCTCTCGTGTTTCCGCGAGTGCGATGCCAGTGGATGTTTTGGCTTGATTGACATGGACTTCGGCCAGTCACATTAGCGCGTAATCCAGCATGGTTGATTTATCTCTTTGTCCCGCTCGGTTCCTGCCAGCTGCACCGCTTCCACTGTTCCACTGGTCAGGCCTTCGTTTTCCCACAGCGGGATCAGGCAGCGTCCACTCCCACACCAACTGTGGCAGGCATTCCTGGAGCGTTGCACACTGATCCCAGGGGCCTGTCGGTGCCAAGGTCCAGGCGTGGGCCGCAGGGTCGGGATCGGGTGCATCGCGTTCAGGCATCCCGAGGTTATCTTGGTTAAATGGCCCCGTAAGTAATAGAGGATATCAGAGGTCTTACACCCACAGCCACTGTCAGTGAGAGAGAAAAGAAACCTAAAAGAAGTGACCTTGAAGTCTGATAAAGTATCCTCACACATCGTTGTCAGCGTTCCACTGAAAAACAACCTTGGGCCTGTCGGCCGTTCACCGGCAGCGTTGCGGAGCTCTGCCTGTCCGAGTAACGGAGCGCAGGAGAAAGGGATGACGGCGGGCTAATCGCTTCCCCTGGAGGCAGCCCCAACCAGGCATGGTGGGAAACACATTTGGTAGCGACCGGAGCACATTCCTACCACGGCCCCGTGGAGTCTGTGGAGCCTCGCTGCCGTGCCCTCCTCCGGGCCTACGGGCCCACGCCAGCAGGACAATGAGACACACATGGCGGGGAAAAACGAACCCAGTCCCACTGCATTCATGCCACTCACACAACGAGCTGCGGAGGTTTACACACTCGGGTCATATAGAAGCGACCGTTCGTCTGGCCGTGTGGGATGTGGCTGGGGTGTGTGTGTGTGTGTGTGTGTGTGTGTGTGTGTGTGTGTGTGTGTGGGTGTGTGTGTGTGTGTTTGTGGAGGGGGGGGGGGGGGGGGTACCGTGTGTGTTTATACGAAGGCCAGGTATGTACTTTGGGTGCGTGCGTCTGCGTGGGATGTGTGTCTGTGTGAGCGGGACAGGGAACAGGGGTCCCCGAAGAGGAAAACAGAGGCCTGGATAACAATAGGGGAGCTCCTGGATGATGTCACGGGATAGACGCCCGACCACCTCCTTTTTTCCGAGAAGTCCTGGGACAAGTAAGGTCACTGTAGTCCGCTGAGGGGAACAATAACTCCTCGGAATTGGCCAGGCCTCCGGGGGGGCCGGCACTGTGGGAAGAAGGAACACTGCACTGGTGGATTAGACGTTCCTGAATGATCCTGGGTTAATGGTCAAACGCAGCAGCCAGGCATAACACACTCGGCAGGTCCAATCCCAGAGCTGGAGGCTTGACATTGAGCTTTGCCTCATGCTCTCGGTGTCCTCCAGCCCAAAGACAGAGCGTGCCCTGGTTGATGATAACACAGCTCTATTACCGTACGGGGGGGGGTAGAGCACAGGTTACCCCAGTCCACAGAGACGCACGCACGCACACAGACACACACACACACACACACACACACACACACACAGACACGCACGCACGCACGCACGCACACACACACACACACATAGACACGCACGCACGCACGCACGCACACACACACACACACACCCACACACACACACACACACACACACACACACACACAGTGAAGTCTGTAACAGTGTAGATTAGCTCTCCTGGAGGAAGGAGCAAAGACTAAATTCTCCATGGCCTTAGTCGGACAGCTCAAAACAGCACGGTGGCAAAAGACCAGGAACACACACAGCATACTGACAGAGAAAATAAGCTATAAAAACCTTTATTTGAACCCTCTGTCCCTCATGCTACAGTCATAGTCCCCTTGACTCCTTTCTCCGAGGAAGTGTGTGTGTGTGTGCGTGTGTGTGCGTGTGTGTCCCTGGGCCTCAAAAGATGCTCCTCTGTCTTCTGCAAACAATGTTCCCCTTGTCCCTAGAGCACCGCTGTCATCTTTAATTGTACTACAGAGGCTTTTCACAGGCCCTTAAAGCCTGACCACAACTTTATGATACAGAGAGGGGGCAGACTAGAGTTTGAGAAGGAGAGAAAAAGAAGAGAAGATTTCCTTTTGGCTACGCACACTGACGAGGAGTCCATTTGAGGAATTGAATTTGAGATCTTGTGGTTCGCATTTAGTTAATAATAAGCGATGAACGTGTGCGTGTGTGTTTGGGGAATGAAGAACGAGAGAGAGAGAGAGAGAGAGAGAGAGAGAGAGAGAGAGAGAGAGAGAGAGAGAGAGAGAGAGAGTGAGAGAGAGAGAGAGAGAGAGAGAGAGAGAGAGAGAGAAGTCTGTGGACCTTTGCCTTTACAATGCTGTCTAACTGCACTTTAACTCCCTGTCCTTAAAAGATGCACAGGGGGTTGGAGAATACAGTATATCGACACATAAACCCCGCCCCCCCACAGATACCTAAATAAATACATGTATATAAAGGTTACATCTTTGATTGAGTCTAACGGTTTGACCCACCTGTGAATGAAAGATACCGTAGGATAACATCAAAAGAATATTCCTGTATTTCCATAATATTCTATAGCTATATGGGTCATATAAAACTATTTTAACCAAAGTAACAATAATCAAAATTTCAACAGTGTTGTGCAAAGTCCAAATGATGTGAACTGTCTGTGGGAGTTTAACAGGCCTGTTACAAGTCCTCCATACTTGATGTTCTTTTGAATTAGGCATTTTGCTATAGACTCTTGAAAGGTCCAGACGCTAAGAAACAGTTGGTGGCAATGTTTGCATTCAGCCGTTGTCATAGTTACCATCAACCAGGTGGTTTTGGTGATTAGACATGATACGATTGGCGAGCATACAAACACACACGCAATGGACAGACACACACACACATGCAGCTGCTCTCTGTCTGCTGAAGTATCTCCCACACTGCAGAATGTTTCTTTCCATGTCCGTTAGTGTGAAGCAGTTAGCCAGCTTAATGTAAGGAGAGACCCAGATCCCTGCTGGTTCCCCCCCTCCAAGAGCCGGAGCCGAGGGGAAAAAGATACCCCGTCCTCCCCACAGACACACACACACACACACACACACACACACACACACACACACACACACACACACACACACACACACACACACACACACACACACACACACACACACACACAAACACACACACCCACACAATTGCTTTAGTGAAGGCAGCAGGTTTCCCCCCTGCAAGGCACCCTGTTGGCTCTCAGCAGCGCTCCACGGGTGCTCCCTCCTCTCCGACAGCCTGGGGTGGGCTTCAGCGTCATGGACCACTGCCACAGCTGAGTCTCACCAACGCCGGCTCAGACCGAGGGCTCAAAGTCCAAACGGAAGGAACAAATACTAAGTGGACTAGACTCTAACCAACACAAGACTACTAAAAATACTAAGTAGACTAGACGCTAACCAACACAAGACTACTAAAAACACTAAGTAGACTAGACTCTAACCAACACAAGACTACTAAAAATACTAAGTGGACTAGACTCTAACCAACACAAGACTACTAAAAATACTAAGTAGACTAGACTCTAACCAACACAAGACTACTAAAAATACTAAGTGGACTAGACGCTAACCAACACAAGACTACTAAAAATACTAAGTAGACTAGACTCTAACCAACACAAGACTACTAAACAGCAGCTCAAAAACAAGAACCTAAGTGCTGTCAGCCAATCCGATTTAACCTCTCTTTCTTTTCAAATCCGATTGAACCTCTCCTGACCAGCGTCTTTCTTTTCAGGCTTGACGCCCGTCATGCCGCTTCAGGAGATCGGGATCATGATTGATTTGGCCGATTGAAGTCGTATCTGAGAGTGTGCTGACGTCCATTGATGGTAATCTCACGGTCATCAGTGGAGAGCACGGTTAAGAGAGGCTAACAATGCAGGGGTCAAGAGGCGGCTGGTCTCTCTGTCTGTCTCTCTGTCTCGCAAAACATACCGCCGGCCATACGCCCGGAAAATAGAGAGGGCTCTCAGATCTTTCCCTCTGAGGAACCGACCGTGGCATTCTCATCTTTCTGTTATCCTGTCCCTATGGCGACGGGGAAGTGCATGATGGTCGTTGGCACGCCATTCCGAATGTATATATGGACTTGTTTTCATGGAACGAGGAAATCATGCCATTTATAGTAGCAGGCACACACAAAGGCGTATGCACACACACACACACACACACACACACACAGAAACACACGGAAACACACACACACACACACACCCACACACACACACACATACACACGCCACAAACGAATGCATTCCCACACAAACAGAGACACTGTCCATGTAAAAAAGATCAGTGGCTTGTCATTGTGCTCCACTTCCTGTGACGCGCGTCATTTCCTGCTCCACGTCAACTCGAGCAGCTTTTCCCATGGAGGGGAGGGCACACGACGCGGGGACTCATCTTTTCCAAACCCAAAAGACCAATCCCTCACTCGTGTTTCTCATGCTCTATCCTCGTCTAACCCTTTCCGCTTTTCCTACTGCTGTCCCCCGCACAGCTCTCTCTCTCTCTCTCTCTCTGTCTCCTCCATCTGTCCCTCGCTATTTCCATCTGTACTCCAGGGCAGGGGGGCGAGGGGGGGGGTTGTCCCTGAAATCGTCTCAAACTGAAACGGGACCCTCTCCCTGCGAGACTCCAGACCCCTTGTCCGTGCGTCTGGGAACTGGGAGAGGACGGCTCCCAGCACAAAGGCGGCCGTTGATCTGCAGGCCGTGTTGTCCGGTGAGCAGGCCGAGCGCTCCGTGGAGCCGAGGACTGAAATCCTCATCACGGTCTTCTCTTGGCAGGGCTGGACTGGAACAGGCCTACTTTACTGTGACTGGAGCCTACTTTACTGTGTGGCTTAAACGCTTGACTGGTACAGGCCTACTTTACTGTGACTGGAGCCTACTTTACTGTGTGGCTTAAACGCTTGACTGGTACAGGCCTACTTTACTGTGACTGGAGCCTACTTTACTGTGTGGCTTAAACGCTTGACTGGTACAGGCCTACTTTACTGTGACTGGAGCCTACTTTACTGTGTGGCTTAAACGCTGGACTGGAACAGGCCTACTGTACTGTGACTGGAGCCTACTTTACTGTGACTGGAGCCTACTTTACTGTGTGGCTTAAACGCTTGACTGGTACAGGCCTACTTTACTGTGACTGGAGCCTACTTTACTGTGTGGCTTAAACGCTGGACTGGAACAGGCCTACTTTACTGTGACTGGAGCCTACTTTACTGTGTGGCTTAAACGCTGGACTGGAACAGGCCTACTGTACTGTGACTGGAGCCTACTTTACTGTGACTGAAGCCTACTTTACTGTGACTGGAGCCTACTTTACTGTGACTGGAGCCTACTTTACTGTGACTGGAGCCTACTTTACTGTGACTGAAGCCTACTTTACTGTGACTGGAGCCTACTGTACTGTGACTGGAGCCTACTTTACTGTGACTGAAGCCTACTTTACTGTGACTGGAGCCTACTTTACTGTGACTGGAGCCTACTTTACTGTGACTGGAGCCTAATTTACTGTGACTGGAGCCTACTTTACTGTGTGGCTTAAACGCTTGACTGGAACAGGCCTACTTTACTGTGTGGCTTAAACTCTTGACTGGAACAGGCCAACTTTACTGTGACTGGAGCCTACTTTACTGTGACTGGAGCCTACTTTACTGTGTGGCTTAAACGCTGGACTGGAACAGGCCTACTTTACTGTGACTGGAGCCTACTTTACTGTGACTGAAGCCTACTTTACTGTGACTGGAGCCTACTTTACTGTGACTGGAGCCTACTTTACTGTGACTGGAGCCTAATTTACTGTGACTGGAGCCTACTTTACTGTGTGGCTTAAACGCTTGACTGGAACGGGCCTACTTTACTGTGTGGCTTAAACGCTTGACTGGAACAGGCCTACTTTACTGTGACTGGAGCCTACTTTACTGTGTGGCTTAACGCTTGACTGGAACAGGCCTACTTTACTGTGACTGGAGCCTACTTTACTGTGTGGCTTAAACGCTGGACTGGAACAGGCCTACTTTACTGTGACTGGAGCCTACTTTACTGTGACTGGAGCCTACTTTACTGTGTGGCTTAAACGCTTGACTGGAACGGGCCTACTTTACTGTGTGGCTTAAACGCTGGACTGGAACAGGCCTACTTTACTGTGTGGCTTAAACGC
>JAPMUY010008958.1:50000-52500 GCA_026901105.3 Galaxias olidus
CTGGCAGGCCACACGTGGTCCGTGAGCACCGCTCCCCATTCCTCCGGGACGCGGGACCAGCGGAGCCTGGTGTCCCGGCAGGGAGAATGTGTCTGGGAGCCACCGGGCCCGCTCCCCGCTAGGTACCCCTAACCCTCACCAACACCCTAACCCTAACCCCAACCGCCTCCTAAGGGCGCCCAGCGTGAGGCAGGACCCCTGCGGAGCCTGGCCCCTAACCTGGGGTCACCGTGGGACCTGATAGGATCAAAGACAGCTGGCTCCTAAACAGGGGGTCAGCGGAGGTCACGACCCCCGGTGCCCCGTGCGTTGGTCTAATGTGGAGGTGCGCCTGAGCACGGAGTTCAGTTCCTTTGGAGAGTGGCCCTACCTCAGTGGCCAACCCTCGTCCGTCCCGTGCAAAACGACAAAGACCAGACGCGTGACACACCGGGCACACGGTGGACAGTTCCCCCTGGACGCCCTCCCCCACACGGTGGACAGTTCCCCCTGGACGCCCTCGGGCACACGGTGGACAGTTTCCCCTGGACGCCCTCGGGCACACGGTGGACAGTTCCCCCTGGACGCCCTCGGGCACATGGTGGACAGTTTCCCCTGGACGCCCTCGGGCACATGGTGGACAGTTTCCCCTGGACGCCCTCCCCCACACGGTGGACAGTTCCCCCTGGACGCCCTCGGGCACATGGTGGACAGTTCCCCCTGGACGCCCTCGGGCTATAAAGATAACCCTAACCCAAACCGCCCAGGGTGACCGTTTTGAGAGTCAACGCACCATTGAACATTCCCCCTCGCCGTGTGTGAATAGTAACGAGAGGAAAGCGTGCACACACATGACATTAACCTCTAAGGCAGACTGCTACTGCAGCTGCTGTCCCCTACGGGAGACACACTGTGAGGCTCTGCTGTCCTGTACAGGAGACACACTGTGATGCTGCTGTCCCCTACAGGAGACACACTGTGAGGCTGTCCCCTACAGGAGACACACTGTGAGGCTCTGCTGTCCCGTACAGGAGACACACTGTGATGCTGCTGTCCTCTACAGGAGACACACTGTGATGCTGCTGTCCTGTACAGGAGACACACTGTGAGGCTCTGCTGTCCCCTACAGGAGACACACTGTGAGGCTCTGCTGTCCTGTACAGGAGACACACTGTGATGCTGCTGTCCTGTACAGGAGACACACTGTGAGGCTGTCCTCTACAGGAGACACACTGTGATGCTGCTGTCCTGTACAGGAGACACACTGTGAGGCTGTCCCCTACAGGAGACACACTGTGATGCTGCTGTCCTCTACAGGAGACACACTGTGATGCTGCTGTCCCGTACAGGAGACACACTGTGAGGCTCTGCTGTCCTGTACAGGAGACACACTGTGATGCTGCTGTCCTCTACAGGAGACACACTGTGATGCTGCTGTCCCGTACAGGAGACACACTGTGAGGCTGTCCTCTACAGGAGACACACTGTGATGCTGCTGTCCTGTACAGGAGACACACTGTGAGGCTCTGCTGTCCTGTACAGGAGACACACTGTGAGGCTCTGCTGTCCTGTACAGGAGACACACTGTGAGGCTGTCCTCTACAGGAGACACACTGTGAGGCTCTGCTGTCCCATACAGGAGACACACTGTGAGGCTCTGCTGTCCTGTACAGGAGACACACTGTGAGGCTGGTGTCCCATACAGGAGACACACTGTGATGCTGTCCCATACAGGAGACACACTGTGAGGTTGCTGCCCCGTACAGGAGACACACTGTGAGGCTGTCCCCTACAGGAGACACACTGTGAGGCTGTCCCATACAGGAGACACACTGTGAGGCTGTCCCATACAGGAGACACACTGTGAGGCTGTCCCCTACAGGAGACACACTGTGAGGCTGCTGCCCCGTACAGGAGACACACTGTGAGGCTGTCCCCTACAGGAGACACACTGTGAGGCTGTCCCCTACAGGAGACACACTGTGAGGCTGCTGTTGGTTTATCTGCTGACCTCCTCGGCCCGGGCTCCTCCCACATGGCTCCTCCCACATGTCTCCTCCCACATGGCTCCTCCCACGCGGCCATACCAACCCCCGCCGAGACGCTGGACCGACGGCACCCAAACTCTCAACAAACCCCCCCCTCCCGCAGACAGCCCCCCCAACCCTCTAAAGGGACACTTTATGCCCAAACAAAGCGGCGGACGAGGAATCGGAGGAATTCTCCCTCGTCGGCGGGTCGGACCCCCAGAGCCTCAGAGGGTCGGCCTGACAAAGGGCCGCTTTGAGGACCTCCCCGCGGGGCACAAAGAGCCTCTTTCAGCCCCCCCCCCCCCCCCCCCCCGAGCCCGTGTCCTTTGACGCTCCCTATCTCCAGCACACGCAAAGACCCTCTTCCCCTCCCCATGTGGAATGCATGGATGGAGCACTATGTTCCACTACAGCGCTCCCTGTCTCCATGTCTGAGGCTCACTTTCTGGACGGCGACCGGACTGGAACTCTACGGAGTGACGCAATGGTGG
>JAPMUY010008958.1:60000-67500 GCA_026901105.3 Galaxias olidus
TGTGTGTGTGGGTTAGTGTGAGTGTGTGTCTGTGTGTGTGTGTTAGTGTGAGTGTGTGTCTGCGTGTGTGTGTGTTAGTGTGAGTGTGTGTCTGTGTGTGTGTTAGTGTGAGTGTATGTCTGTTAAAAAAACAACCAGACACAGATGAAGGAGATAATAAGTTGGATAAATTACAGTTGACTTGAATCCAACCTGTACGTCTTTAGCGCCAAGGAAAGAAGCCACAGCAAGACAAAGTGAGAGTATCCATTTAGGATTGCCACACGTTATCGCAACGGAAAATCTCCAAACGTTTTTTTTTTTCTTTTTTCAATCGTGTTAGCAGCTTTCCCAAGACAAAACCACATATCATGTAATTCATCTTTCCTCAGGCTAGAGGCGGTGTGTCGAAGGATGAAGAAGTAACAGTTCAGAGTGGAGACCTCACGGCAAGCCTGAGAGATCAGCCGAGCCCTGCACGCCACAGAGCATGGAGCCCCAACGGAGACAGCCCTTCTGTCTGGCTAGCACTACAGGTGCTCTCCAAACAACGACCTCCGTGCAGAGCCTGACCCAAACAACGACCTCCGTGCAGAGCCTGACCCAAACAACGACCTCCGTGCAGAGCCTGACCCAAACAACGACCTCCGTGCAGAGCCTGACCCAAACAACGACCTCCGTCTCCAAACAACGACCTCCGTGCAGAGCCTGAGACCTCCGTGCAGAGCCTGACCCAAACAACGACCTCCGTGCAGAGCCTGACCCAAACAACGACCTCCGTGCAGAGCCTGACCCAAACAACGACCTCCGTGCAGAGCCTGACCCAAACAAACAGCCGTACGGACTCGAGACATTACTGCGTGACTCCATGCACTCAAAGTGTGATTCACCCTGAGACACCTGCAGCACGGAAACCACGGCAGACTTTACCAAGGTGCTGAGGCTCGAGAGAGAGAGAGAGAGAGAGAGAGAGAGAGAGAGAGAGAGAGAGAGAGAGAGAGAGAGAGAGAGAGAGAGAGAGAGAGAGAGAGAGAGAGAGAGAGAGAGAGAGAGAGAGAGTAGAGAGAGAGAGAGAGAGAGAGAGAGAGAGAGAGAGAGAGAGAGAAGTAGACAGAGAGATAGAGATATATACAGTACTGTGCAAAGGTTTTAGGCAGGTGTGAAGTCTTTAAAGTTAGACAAAATATATGTATAAAAATACACATTTTAATTGTTTATTATTTTCATCAATTCATAAAATTCAAAGTGAGGGAAAAGCAAATCTGTGTCAAATCAACATTTATTGTGACCACCCTTCGCCTTCAAAACATCATCCCCTGCCTAAAACTTATGCACAGCACTGTATATTTATACTGAATATATATATATATATATATATATATAGAGAGAGAGAGAGAGAGAGAAACAGAGAGGGGGAGAGATAGAGAGAGAGAGAGAGAGAGAGAGAGAGAGAGAGAGAGAGAGAGAGAGAGTGTGTATAATCTCCCTCTAAATACAGCTGAAACAATCTTTCCGTCTGAGCTCATGGAGAGAGCGTCACCTCCTTAAGAGAGACAGTCACCCAGAGGATCACATGCACTGGGATGGAGGGATGGAGGAGGGATGGAGGGATGGAGGGATGGAGGATGGATGGAGGGGAGAGCAGGGAGCATGACCCAGGGGGACGAAGAGAGACAGATGGAGAGAACAGACTCCCAGTGCCTCTGCCCCTTCACCAAGTTCCCACCCCCCAACCCCCGGAGATAAATGAATGGAAAGAGGAAAGGAGGAGAGGAGGAGAGGGACTCCAGAGGCACCGTGGTAGGGCTATAAAAGGAAGAGGGAGAGAGGGAGAGGGAGAGCCGTGGACGCCTGGAGAGGTTTTTTAGTTCAGTCCGAGGAGACCACAGGATCTCTCCATCCATCCATCCATCCATCCATCCATCCATCCATCCATCCATCCATCCATCACCAGAGAGAGGACAGCAGGGCAGGGCCTCGCTGTACGGCAACCCCCCCCCCCCCATTCTACATGCAGACATAACAACATTATCCAGCTCAGCATCTATGTGCTCTTCTTCTACGGCAGAGACTCCCGAAGATGCTAATCATCAGGAGCGATAGTCAGGTACCTGGCTAAGCGTAAAAAGGTGGCCATGTTTGATCCTATTTAAAACACTGGTATGTGGAGTGACAGGGAACACACTGCTGCTGAGAGGAAGACACGAGAGAGGTCTCAGTTTCTCTAGATCCTTTGAAGTGTGTGTGCGCGTGTATGTGTGTGTATGTGTGTGTGTGTGTGCGTGTGTGTGTGAGTGTGTGTGTGACTGCCCGCTGTCACACACGACTAGAGCTGAAAATGGGGCACGACCAGAGCTTATCCGTGGAATCAAATACCCCTCCAGACCCCCTCCCCCCCATATCTCTCTCTCCCCGCCTGTTCTTACGGCTCCCCCCGTGTTTCCGCGGCGATACAGGTCTACAGCTGGCCGGCGCTCTCAAATTACAGAGCCCAACAGGCGAGACATAACACACAGTCCACCGTGCGTCTGGGACGCTGAGCTGCAGACGCGGGTGTTCCCCCTGTCTCCGTCTCAGTCCAAAGGGGGTTCCCACCGTGAAGCCTTCTTGTGGCGGTCCAGGTGTCTGTGGACACCCTGAGCGGTGTAAAACACCAGTGGACACAGTGGGAGCGAGTCGGGGGCCAGGGGAGGGTGGAGACGGGACGAGGCTGTGGGAAGCTCCCCTGTCCCATGTGAGGGTCACAGGTCAGGGTGGGTGGGGTCCGGCAGCCGTCCATTCACATGGTCCAGTGGCGGACACCCATGGGTGAGGCGGGAGTAAACCCCGAGCAGAGTGCATGTCTGCTGGCTATTGGGGGGGGGGGGGGGGGGGGCGGGGGGGGGGGGATGTGGGGGGCTGGAGATCCATCTGGAAGTACGGGTCACGGAACAGCTCGCCTCAGGTAGATGATTCAAAGAGACCAGAACCCCTTTCCCCCCCCCACCACCACCAGCGGAAAAAAGAGGCGAGACCGCCAACGATGTGTTTGAGTTGCCTAATGCACATGACACATGACCGCCGCGCTCTGGCTTAGCTCGCTGTCGCTCCGTGGAATCTACAGTGCGGAGCGGGTTTACGTTGGGAATATACAAGTCAGTGGAACGTGGCTGGCGAAGCCCCGAGGCCTGCGGAGGTCTGTGTCCGCCGGCTGTGCGTGGAGGCCTGGGGGTGAGGCGGCGTCGGCTGACTGACTCCGTGACACGCCGGGCCTTTCCCCACTTCCTCTTCCTGTTCACAGACCGTCCACGGTTGACCCATCGGCTTCCTTTTCACACCGTTCTCAACCAGGATGTTTTCCCTTTCGATCGACCACGACTGCAAAAAAAGCTACGCACATGCTCACGAAGACAAAAGATGGCAACACATGGGCATGAACGGGGGGCAAACATGCACACACACACACAAATACACCCCGGAACCTGGGAAGGAATAACAAATATATCATCTAATGAAAGGCACACTTCAACCCGGGCTACTTCTCGTTCAGTCATTACGAGCAGGAGGGCTTAATAATTATCATCAGGGCTTAATATTAGCTTTAGAACCAAACCTTCATGGCCACCTCCCATTCACTTGTTTCAATTCAAACATCTTGATATCTTGAGATCGCCACCTTTACCCAAAATGTAAATATTGCCTCTTTCTCTCTCTCTCTCTCCTCTTCCTGCACTCTCTCTGCCCCCTTTCTCTCTCTCTGTCTCTGTCTCTTTCTCTCTCTCTGTCTCTGTCACTCTCTCTCGCCCCCTTTCTCTCTCTCTGTCTCTGTCTCTCTCTCTGTCTCTGTCTCTCTCTCTCTCTCTCTCTCTCTCCCCCCTTTCTCTCTCTCTGTACCATTACTCCATGTCATGGTATACCGAGTGCTCCTTGTAAGGTGTCCCTTCAGTCCCGACACTGCGACTACGCTCTGGGCTCTCTCCTTGGCCTGCCAATCTCCCAGACCCCCTGACGGCTGGCCCACTGTGTCCCCCCCCCCCCTCCCCCCTCACCCGTCAGCCGAAAGGCTTAGCCAGGAAGGAAGGGACGCGAACGGGAGTGGGAAGCTAAGACTTCGGAGCGGCCGCCTCCTTTTCCTGACGCTTAAAACAAACAGTTGAAGCTGTTGGCTGCGCATTGTGTCACCAACACATTTTCAATGAGTTCTACCCACTGAGGTAATGATTAGTGAGCCGGCAGAGGGGAAGGCGGCCAAGCCCAGCGGGCACTTCCTGGTGGTCACAATGTCAAACGACTGATCAAATAAGCACAACACAAAGTGAAACATTTTATCCAAAATTCCTCTGACTGCAAAAACAATGCTTGAGTAAACAAAACCCAAAGACACGCAAAATAAAACAACACTTTGGTTCCACGCCTTGAGAAGTGTTAGGCTTTTTTGTGTGTCCGTGTGTGTGTGTGTGTGTGTGTGTGTATGCTGGCGCGCCAGCTCGTGTTTGTGCGAAGGCTTGAAGGGCAGGGGGTGGGGCTGTTACATGCCAAAAACAGAGGGGTCAATGGGGTTAGGAGTCACCGGGGCGAGAGTGGCACCTCTTAAGCCTGCTTGGGTCCTCCTTTATGACTCTTCACACACACACACACACACACACACACACACACACACACACACGCACACACAACAAACAACACACACAGAGTTGCACACATGATCTTCTCATCAGAGCCAGAGGTTTCCTGAGGGCCGGCACAATGGGCCCTTCCCCTGATTGTTAATCTTGGCCCTTCTTGATATCAAACGAGGATGTGCTGCTTCTTATCACCAGGTCCAGGTCACAGCACGTGGCCCGAGAGGTCGACCGCTAACACACGCCACACACACCTCCCATTTAGCACGGCACGGGGGAGCGCACAGACACACACACACAGGAATACGTTTGACCCTGTGGGTGCCTCCTCCTCCCCCCGCCTCATTGTTTCCATCAGCCACTCCAGAAGGCCGTGCCAGCCCCCGCTCCCTGCAGACCTCTGTTTACCTCTCACCCCAATGAGCAACACATGGAGAGAGGTACACGCGGTAACCACGCCGACCATCGTCAGCGGCTTACGAGCACGGAACGAACTCCGGGCGGCAGATGTTGCTGTCCGCCTGCCAGCGACCGTTCTGCCCCCCCCCCCCCCCCCCCCCCCCCCCCTACTAAAACCTCCGTTCCAAAATAACGCCCTCGCGGACCCCCGCCGGATCACAAAAACAGTTCCCACCGAATCGCACGTCCGCTGCCGGCGGCCTCCCCTCGTCCCACTGGGCTCGCTCCCATCTTGAAATGTATTCTCAAACACAGGAGATTCCAAACACACTACGAGGGTCCGGCATGGAAGTTCCTGTTGACATAAGAGCCATCCTGAGCCGTCCTTTGGCTGAGGACACATAAAACGGGCTGCGAACGTGTGTGTGTGTGTGTGTGTGTGTGTGTGTGTGTGTGTGTAAGTGTGTGTGTATGTGTGTGTGTTTACATGTCCGTCTTTGTGTGCTATACACTATCTACGTATATCAACGTTCCACCAATAAAGAATGGAATCTGGGTGGAGACGAGAAAGGCAGGCAGTCTCCCCAGAGAAGAACCTCTCCTGGTGCACTGGGGTCCACAGGCCTGGGTCTCTGGGGCTCTGGGACTGTGGGTCTCTGGGGTCCACAGGCCTGGGTCTCTGAGTCTCTGGGTCTCTAGGTCTCTGGGTCTCTGGGGATCTGGGATCCACAGGTCTGGGTCTCTGGTCTCTGGGTCTCTGGTCTCTGGGTCTCTGGGTCTCTGGGGCTCAGGTTCTCTGGGGATCTGGGATCCACAGGCCTGGATCTCTGGGTCTCTGGTGCACTGGGGTCCACAGGCCCGGGTCTCTGGGGCTCTGGGGCTCTGGGGCTCTGGGGCTTTGGGGCTCAGGGTCTCTGGGTCTCTGGGGCTCTGAGGCTCTGGTTCTATGGGGTTCACAGGCCTGGGGCTCTGGGGCTCTGTGGTCCACGGGCCTGGGGTTCTGGGGCACTGTGGTCCAGGCCTTGGTCTCTGGTTCTCTGGGTCTATGGGTCTCTGGGTCTCTGGGTCTCTGGGTCTCTGGGGCTCTGGGGCTCTGGGTCTCTGGGGCTCTGGGTCTTTGGGGCTCTGGGTCTTTGGGGCTCTGGGTCTCTGGGGCTCTGGTGCACTGGGGTCCACAGGCCTGGGGCTCTGGGGCTCTGGTGCACTGGGGTCCACAGGCTTGGGTCTCTGGGGCTCTGAGGCTCTGGGGCTCTGGGGCTCTGGGGCTCTGGGTCTCTGGGTCTCTGGGTCTTTGGGGCTCTGGGTCTTTGGGTCTTTGGGGCTCTGGGTCTTTGGGGCTCTGGGTCTCTGGGGCTCTGGGATCCAGCCCTTCAGGGTCAAAGGGGCGTGAGTGAAGAAGATGACCGTGGCCACAAACATAAAGGACTCCAAGTTGCTCTGTTATCACAGGATCACTCGATTTGCTGGAACAGGGAAGGGCATTGTGCCACTTGTAGTCTTGTGTGTTTTCGGCCACAGCGGAACATTGAAATATGAAGAAAAAAAAAGTTAAATCCCAGGGCAAAACATCTTACAAGGGACCCATTTGGAAGAGCAGGGGAATTCCTAATCTGAAACAGCATGTGGATATTTGACGCTGGGAAAGTGGTATGGCCCCTACAAGAGCATTCTCACACTCAGAAAGTCGTCACTTGGTTACCAGGCTTGGACATAAAACCGTTGCCACGCAAACAGACAGTGTGTTCTCAGATGTTAATGGAGACCGTTTACAACAAGGGGGCATTCTCAACTCGAAAATAACGTTCAAAGGTCAGTCGAGGGCTCTAATGGCTTCAAGACGGGCTATCGATTCCCGACAGCAAATTCACTCAACTGAAGTCATTTTCAAACATCGGACGACCGTCGACTGGACCGCTCACTTGCCCCGCACTAATATAGCCCGTCCTGGATGCTGCCTTCTCTAAAAATAGCGTGCCATCTCTCAATGCCGGGGGCCTGCAGCAGCGCGCCCACACCAGGGCCCTGAGTCGTGTCACACGCTTTTCATCAGGCCAAATCACATAGAGGGCCAGGACAACCAGGCCTCTTCATCAGCCCCGGAAAATCACTTTAGGGTCGGAGGAGGCCGAGTATGATATCAAATATCTTATTATGGAGACCCAGGACCGCGTGACGGTGGCACACACATCCCCGAGTGAGGAACACACCCACCCACACACACACACACACACACACACACACACACACACACACACACACACACACACACACACACGACACACACACACGCACGCACGCACGCACGCACACACACTCACACACAAACAAATTGCAGTGGGAATACAGAATTGTGCAATACACCAGTGGTGTGGGAAAAAGGAAAACAATAAAACAGGCCCATCTGGACTGAGTTAGTCCAGGAAAACAAACCGTACAAGAAGAGGATAAACACTACAGTGTGTGCTCCTCGTCTATCACTACTGCCTGCTGAAACGTTCTGACCAGGCTAACTGGACCGCCC
>JAPMUY010008958.1:72500-77412 GCA_026901105.3 Galaxias olidus
ACGCGCGCGCAAACACGTCACAAATCACTGGCAGCGTCCTGACCCTGTCGATGCAGGGGAGGGTCAGGACGACGTGCAGAGGACCAGAGGGAGGACACCCTGTGAGGTCTGGCCGTTCTCCCGTTAAAAAGAAGCAGAGCTCCCTCGTCAGCGACTCTGGCACGGCCGGAGCACACGGAACGTTGTTTTCTCGGAGCGTTAGGGTGAACAGATTAGGTGAGTCACAGCCCCCGGTGAGAGAGGAGCAGGGGAGCACATTTTAAGGTTCCCGGATTAACGGAGACACAGGGGTTGGGTGGGTGGGCGTTTGGGAGAAATATGTCTGGGAAAAGCTGGAGGCGGCTGGATATTGGTTTCCCCTGCTGGCTGGAGCACGGTGTTCCAGGGCCCTTCCCGAGGGAGGGAGAGTGGAACTCCCCCCTGGAGGAAGCAGCGTCGACACGGCTCTGGCTAGCCTCCTACTCTGCGCTCGGGACGTGTGTGTGTCTGTCTGTGTGTGTGTTCTGTTTTGACTGTGTGTGTGTATGTGTGTGTGTGTGTGTGTGTGTTGTTTTGAGTACCCATAAGTAGAACACATGACAAAATGGAGTAGTCCCCCCACCCACAAACCCCATCCCCGCTACACCCACACACCCTAACAAACAACAGCTGACCCTGCTGCCGTGACTCCCCACCACCTCCCTGACCTCTGACCCCTGCCTAGTAAAAATACCTACATTTGGAAGAGTTGCAGCAGGGTCTGTGTTTGTCTGACACTTTGGGTTCCGGTGTGCTTGGACATGGGTGGGCGAGCTAATACTTCTATACCCTTAATATTTTAGGATATGTGTGTGGGTGTGTGTGAGAGAGAGTTTGTGTAAGTGTGCGTGTGTGAGAGAGAGAGTTTGTGTGTGTGTGAGAGAGAGTGTGTGTGGGTTAGTTAGGTTCTCTGTGTTCTCTATGTAATGGCCGCTGTCAGACGGCAGTCTTTTCTCCAGCCTCTTACAACCAAAGTAAAGGACATCACTGCTTTCTCACTCGGATAAAAAAAGTTCCCTTTATGTTATCATTAATTTGAATCAGCTGTCCCAAGTGGAAATATACGGCCCAATCTTTCCTATACACAAAAATATTGACATACTACATACTACATGCTCAAATGTCCCCATAGACATGTTTATGGTGGAGTGAACTCTAACGGTAAACATGCCACGGGTCAGCTAGCTGACAGTTGAACTGGGAAATTGGTTTCAGCTCATGAACGCCAGCCATGATGGGGCGCTGGGATGGTGGTGTAATGGTTCCGTCTGTCTGACACACAGTCAGACCCCATGCCGGGCGTGGGGGCCAGGCAGGGAGCGTCCGTAGCCCCAGCCCGGTGAGGCTGCTTTGGGGGGAGGGCTCCGGAGGAGAAGCGGGTAGGACCCAGGGGGCTGGTTATGAGCCCCGGGCGCCGGTGGGAAGGAAGCAGGAATGTGTGGTCGGAGTCGGAGAAGATCCCCTCCGTGTCCAATCCTTTAGTCTCCCTCTCCAGTCCTCCCCTCCCCTCCACCCCGCCATCTTCATCCCCCGCCTATAGCACTACATATACAGTTTGGTGACACATGTGCGCAGGACCGTGAAGGAGACTCCATTACCCACCGTCCATCATGACTTTGTTAAGGCCTTGTCTTGTATGCCCGTTAAGGAAAGAAACATCGTTGACTCTGTGTTTACGTTTTGGAGAGTGTGTGTTTGAGTGAGGGTGTTGGTGAGTGTGTTGATTTAGTGTGTGTGTGTGTGTGTGTGTGTGTGTTTCTCCTGACAGATGGATGTTTGTACGGGCTGAGGAGATTTAGTTTGGGTTCCCTCTCAAAACAACCTCGGGACATCACCACGGCAACTATCAGAATTCACATCCGTCACGCGCCATGTCTATTTTTTGTTATGAAAGCTCTCCCTTTTTCCATTCCCCCCTCTCTCTCTCTCTCTCTCCCTCTCTCTCTCTCTCTCTCTCTCTCTCTCTCTCTCTCTCTCTCTCTCCCTCTCTCTCTCCCTCTCTCTCTCCGTCTCTGTCTCATGATCCAGTCAAACATGTTGTGTAGTGTGCCTTAGGACACACAGGACACACACACTTCTAGACCTTGTAAAGACCATCCGGTTGTCAGATACTTTTCAAGAGAAAAGGGCTGATCTGAACCAGGTTTTGGCTCATTTGTTGTGTCTCTGTCAACTGGTTGATTGATATAGTGTCAGGATGGGTTTGAACGCTCTACTGTACACCTACTACCTAATAACACTGTGCATTGTTTACCTATGCAAGGCTACACCTGATGTAAATCCTAGGTATTTTCTTATCGGGCTGTAAAACAGCTGCATGATGGGTAATTCAGTCACAATGTTGTCCTTGGTACAGCTGGTGAGGGTTCGCTCTTAACACTTAATTGCTGCAGCAAAAGCCAAATAATCACACAGTCATAAGCACACACACGCACGCACGCACGCACGCACGCACGCACGCACACACACACACACACACACACACACACACACACACACACACACACAGCCAGACAGGCGCAGACTCACGTGTACCCAGGTCAGGGGTTCATTGGAGAGACAGTGAGCTCATGGGGTAAGGCAGGGGCCGGCGGTTCAGGTTAAGAGAGACAGGGAGGGGTCCCCAGGGTGGAGATCCCCTGACTTCCTCCCGTGCATCATGTCCGCCCTGTCGTCACTCAGCGGCCCTGGGCCGGATCCCCCCCCCCCCCCCCCCCCCCGATCCCTTAGCCGAGGCTGTGCTGTGTGCTCAGAGGTTCAGGGGAGATCCACGGGGGTCTTCACTGGCCGGTGGAGCGGACCTGAGCAGCCTGGTGTGCTCGACCCTGACACCGGACACCAGAGGGAAGTCTGGCTTTTCACTCTGCCTCAGCGTTCGACACTTCTCTCTCCGTCTCGCGCCCTTCGTTCCCACCAGTATACAGTTCCGCTGGTACAGCGGGCGGGTTACAGAGGGACTGTGTTGCATGGCACACCACCGTGGCTGTGAGGAGGGGACGATGTTAGCAGACGTCTGTTCTGGGCGCTGCCGCGTCACGTGAGCCTGGCGGGGGCCGCGGGGCCGTGGGGCCCCCCTTGTGACCGTGACGGGGCCCCCGGCGTGGCCACCTCTCCTGGAGGAACACACGGCGGATTCATGTCTGTGGCCTTGTCCTCGGTCGTAGCCTAAAGGTTCTGGCCCCGTGGGTTTGTCGGACATAGGAAGGCATTCCTGTCTCCATGTGATGCTGTCATATCCTGTCGCTGGATTCCAGAAGGCCTTATCGCTTGGCATCAGAGCCGCCAGGGAAGATAAACTGGTCATATGATTCCTAATCCGTCTCCGACCGTCGCTCCGGACATATGGAGCGTTGTGAGGCTGAACTCCACGCAGTGTTCGGAGCCGTGCGGGGGCACGTCCGGGCATTTGAACTGATCCCAGTCCAGTGCTCCTGCCATCCATAGCGTCTTAAGACCCCAGAGCAGTGGAGGCTGCCGGCTGGATGTCCAGGACACTGTCCACTGCAGGGCTGGATGTCTAGGACACTGTCCACTGCAGGGCTGGATGTCCAGGACACTGTCCACTGCAGGGCTGGATGTTCAGGACACTGTCCACTGCAGGGCTGGATGTCTAGGACACTGTCCACTGCAGGGCTGGATGTCCAGGACACTGTCCACTGCAGGGCTGGATGTCCAGGACACTGTCCACTGCAGGGCTGGATGTTCAGGACACTGTCCACTGCAGGGCTGGATGTCCAGGACACTGTCCACTGCAGGGTTGGATGTCCAGGACACTGTCCACTGCAGGGCTGGATGTTCAGGACACTGTCCACTGCAGGGCTGGATGTCCAGGACACTGTCCACTGCGGGGCCGGATGTCCAGGACACTGCCACTGGAAGGAGTGGTAGATAGGAACGGATAAGGATTCAGGGGACAAACAACGCTCTAGAGTTTTTCCAAATGGCTGCCTATGGACAGCAGTGGTGAGGTAACGTGCTGGCCTGGTGAGTGGAGGGAAGGGAAACATCTCTCATCACTTCCTGCCACATGTTGACCTGCAGCCCTACCTTGCCCTTCCTGTTAGATAAGACAAGGGATACTTCCTGGTTGTGAAAATAAAACCCTTTCATCGCCACTCTCTTATCAACATTTGGGAAGTTATTATTTTCTTTCTGGCATGGAACTAGATAACCAGCAGAGACCAGTGAGATGAAATTAACATTCCTGTGTTAATTGACAACATAAGCGAAGTAAAGTCAAGGACATCTGAAAATGCTTGCATGTTTTGTGTGTGTGTATGTGTGTGTGTGTGTGTGTGTGTGTGTGTGTGTGTGTGTGTGTGTGTGTGTGTGTGTGTGGATCTGTGTGTGTGAGAGCGAGTGTGCTCCAGCGTGGGCGCACATGTGAATTTGAATCATTTAAAAGGACAAGGTTTTTCTTGTCGTTTCACAAAGGACCGTTTTGAAATTCACAAAGGAACAGACAACACGTCTCCAGTTTCCGGAGCATTCTGGACAGCAGTGACGCAGACCCTTCTGGTCTTTGTGGGCTTAAGAAGGCGAGGGAAGGGGCCTTCCCACTCAGAGGGAGAAGGACTTCCTTCAACCCCCCCCCCCCCACACACACACACACACCCCGGGCCCCGGGGACATTGACAGAGGCAGCCGCCCATCCCTCTGCGCTCGCCCCGGGTTCACACGGAGTGACCTGGCGCTGTCTCCGGGAAAACAAGGAGCACCACGTTATTGTTCGCTGTCCCTCTCCCTGCTCCCGCTCGCTCCCCGCCTCCCGGTTCGGCTGCTCCGAGTCCTTTTCTCCGTGTCCCCGCTGAGAGTGAAAACCGACTCCGGATCCGATTTTCCTTTTGTGTTGGGGTTAAACCCTTGTAGGTTGAGCTAATGAGATGTGTGTCTC
>JAPMUY010008959.1:0-12500 GCA_026901105.3 Galaxias olidus
TGCGACCTGTGAATGTGAGTGTGATGAGGGTCATTTACGTGACTCTCAATGCGTGAGAGTTGGCAGCTCTGCCAACCCTTATAAGCCGTCTCTCCTTAGTGAGTGTGTATGTGCGTGCCGTGTGTGTGTCCGATCTAAACTCAGGCGCACTTTGACTCATACACTCATTAAAATCGAGTAAAATGTAAAAAAAAAAACTATCTGGTACCCCCAGAAATTATCTTGTGACCCCCCGCGGGGGTCGCGACCCCCAGGTTGAGAACCACTGCTTTATTTAACCAGATAGAGCCATTGAGGTGAAAGCAGTATAAAAACACACAGACACTATACTATATGTATACTAACCCTAACCCTAACCCTAAGCCTAACTGTCTGTGCTAACAACTGAAGATAAAACACAGTCAGAAAACACTAATAAGAAAGACATACAAATAACTTCCAGCTTCACAAAGCATTGGCAGTTATTAAGAGATTCATCTTCCAGGGCAGCGTGTTTAAATGATTCAGCTTCCAGGGCCTTAGCAGTGTGTTTAAATGATTCAGCTTCCAGGGCCTTAGCAGTGTGTTTAAATGATTCAGCTTCCAGGGCCTTAGCAGTGTGTTTAAATGATTCAGCTTCCAGGGCCTTAGCAGTGTGTTTAAATGATTCAGCTTCCAGGATAGTGTGTTTAAATGATTCAGCTTCCAGGGCCTTAGCAGTGTGTTTAAATGATTCAGCTTCCAGGGCCTTAGCAGTGTGTTTAAATGATTCATCTTCCAGGGCAGTGTGTTTAAATGATTCAGCTTCCAGGGCCTTAGCAGTGTGTTTAAATGATTCAGCTTCCAGGGCCTTAGCAGTGTGTTTAAATGATTCATCTTCCAGGGCCTTAGCAGTGTGTTTAAATGATTCATCTTCCAGGGCAGTGTGTTTAATTGATTCAGCTTCCAGGATAGTGTGTTTAATGTCCTAGTGAAGCAGCTCTTCCTATTTAAATGTCTTCTGCGTTCAGGTGAAGGGGTCAGAGTGCGTGAAGGCTCTTTGTCCATTTCAAGGGTTAGGGTTAGGTTAGTGTCAGGTTGTCCATCTCAGTCTGGTAATAAAATTTTCCAGACCCTAACATAACCTTCGACCCTAACATAACCTTCTACATAAATACCATCTACTAGACCTAACCCTAACATAGCCCTCGACCTGACCCTAACATAACCCTCGACATAATTAAGATAGACCTGACCCCAACGTAACCCTCTACATGAATACCATCCACTAGACCTAGGCCTAACATGGCCTTGTAGATTGTGTGTGTGTGTGTGTGTGTGTGTGTGTGTGTGTGTGTGTCTGTCTGTCTGTCTGTCTGTCTGTCTGTCTGTCTGTCTGTCTGTCTGTCTGTCTGTCTGTCTGTGTGTGTGTGTGTGTGTGTGTGTGTGTGTGTGTGTGTGTGTGTGTGTGTGTGTGTGTGTGTGTGTGTGTGTGTGTGTGTAGAAGGGTTAGGTTAGTGCCAGACTGTTTGGTTTGAGAGGACAGTGAGGAAATAACCATGACTATGACTCAGCAGTTTAACCGAGTGCTGTGATTGGCTAGTAAACTAGTTCTCTGTCCTGTCTCTCTTTCTACATGCTGTCTAATGATGACCTCTCCCCTCCTCTCCTCTCCTCCCCCTCCCCTACCCTCCTCTCCTCACCCCTCCTCATCCCTCCTCCCCCTCCTCTCCTCTCCTCTCCTCCCCCTCCCCTACCCTCCTCTCCTCACCCCTCCTCCCCCTCCCCTCCTCTCCTCTCCTCACCCCTCCTCCCCCTCCCCTCCTCTCCTCTCCTCACCCCTCCTCCCCCTCCCCTCCTCTCCTCTCCTCACCCCTCCTCTTCATCCCTCCTCTCCTCTCCTCTCCTCTTCTTCACCTCTTCCTCTTTTCCCTGCTCTCCTGGATAATCAGAGGACCTTAGTGGGGACGGTAATATTTGAATATTTTCTCCTTCCTGTTTTCTTCCTTATTATTTTTTAACACACATTGTTTGTGTGTGAGTGTGTGTGTGTGTGTGTGTGTGTTGTGTGCTAATTTTTCTGTGTGTGTGTGTGTGTGTGTGTGTGTGTGTGTAGTGTGTGTGTGTGTGTGTGTGTGTGTGTGTGTGTGTGTGTGTGTGTGTGTGTGTGTGTGTGTTCACATGTAAACCTAAAACAAATCAACTTGAATGACAGCATGTCTAAACACAAAAGCATAGAACATTAAACATCATTTATCAACATGTAAACCATAACAGCATGTATCAACATGTTGTGTGTAAGTCAACATGTAAACACATAACAGCATGTATCAACATGTAAACACATAACAGCATGTATGTCAACACATAACAGCATGTATCAACATGTAAACACATAACAGCATGTATCAACATGTAAACACATAACAGCATGTATCAACATGTAAACACATAACAGCATGTATCAACATGTAAACACATAACAGCATGTATCAACATGTAAACACATAACAGCATGTATCAACATGTAAACACATAACAGCATGTATCAACATGTAAACACATAACAGCATGTATCAACATGTAAACACATAACAGCATGTATCAACATGTAAACACATAACAGCATGTATCACATGTAAACACATAACAGCATGTATCAACATGTAAACACATAACAGCATGTATCAACATGTAAACACATAACAGCATGTATCAACATGTAAACACATAACAGCATGTATCAACATGCCACATACCCAAAGCACATATAATGTTCAAACTAGCAGTGTTCAAATGTCTAAACGGACAATAAAGAAAGAGAATGTAATACCCAGTGGGGACCTGCTGTTGACTCATCACTCCATGGTGTTTTGGGAAGGGATGTTGTGACAGTGGTTCAGACTGAAGTTTCTCTGGTGGAAGGAGTGACCCAATCAGGACTGACCTGTGTGTGTGTGTGTGTGTGTGTGTGTGTGTGTGTGTGTGTGTGTGTGTGTGTGTGTGTGTGTGTGTGTGTGTGTGTGTGTGTGTGTGTGTGTGTGTGTGTGTGTGTGTGTGTGTGTTTCTGCAGAGACGGATGACTATGCAGAGATTGTTGATGAGGAGGATACTTACACCATGCCTTCCAGTGAGTACATCTATCTCTCTCTCTCTCTGTCTCTCTCTCTCTCTCTCTGTCTCTCTCTCTCTCTCTCTCTCTCTCTCTCTCTCTCTCTCTCTCTCTCTCTCTCTCTCTCTCTCTCCATTACAAACCTACATTCACTGGATTACACTCTCTCTCTCTTTCGGATTCTTTCTCTCCCTCAATGTTCTTCTTTAATTTAGCGTTTGGTTTAATAATGAACATATTGCTCTATGAAACTGTGTGTATGCTACATTTTGGTGATAGAACCTCCTCTCTTTGCCACACGTACTGTGACTGTCAAACCAGTTAGAGAAATAGAGAGACCGCTGGTTTCTATAGAAACACCAGAGCAGAGAGTGGTTTCAGAGAGTATAGAAACACCAGAGACAGAGAGCACAGAGTGAGACAGAAACACCAGAGCAGAGACAGTCAGAGACAGAGTGAGACAAAAACAACAGAGCAGAGAGTGAGACAGAAACATCAAAGCAGAGAGTGAGACAGAAACACCAGAGCAGAGAGTGAGACAGAAACACCAGAGCAGAGAGTGAGACAGAAACATCAGAGCACAGAGTGAGACAAAAACACCAGAGCAGAGAGTGAGACAGAAACATCAAAGCAGAGAGTGAGACAGAAACACCAGAGCAGAGAGTGAGACAGAAACACCAGAGCAGAGAGTGAGACAGAAACACCAGAGCAGAGAGTGAGACAGAAACATCAGAGCAGAGAGTGAGACAGAAACAACAGAGCAGAGAGTGAGACAGAAACATCAGAGCAGAGAGTGAGACAGAAACAACAGAGACAGAAACAACAGAGCAGAGAGTGAGACAGAAACATCAGAGCAGAGAGTGAGACAGAAACATCAGAGCACAGAGTGAGACAGAAACAACAGAGCAGAGAGTGAGACAGAAACATCAAAGCAGAGAGTGAGACTGCAAGATAATAGAGATTTCAAAGTAACAGAGGCTCTCTCTCTAATGGTGACCCTCTCTCTCTCTCTCGTGCGTGCGTGCGTCTCTCTCCTCACCCTGTGTGTGTGTGTGTGTCTCTCCTGTTCTAAAGCCAGCTGTCTGGTTCTTTCTTTACCCTTCGACCCCCCACAGTGAGCTATGGACTAGATGAAGGTAACATTCTCTCTCACCCTCTCTCTGTCTCTCTCTCTCTCTCTCTCTCTCTCTCTCTCTCTCTCTCTCTCTCTCTCTCTCTCTCTCTCTCTCTCTCTCTCTCTCTCTCTCTGTCTCTGTCTCTGTCTCTCTCTCTCTGTCTCTCTCTCTCTCTCTCTCTCTCTCTCTCTCTCTCTCTCTCTCTCTCTCTCTCTCTCTCTCTCCTCCTCTCTCTCTCTCTCTCTACCCCTCTCTCTCTCTCTCTCTCTCTCTCTCTCCCTGTCTCTCTCTCTCTCTCTCTCTCTCTCTCTCTCTCTCTCTCTCTCTCTCTCTCTCTCTCTCTCTCTCTCTCTCTCTCTCTCTCTCTCTCTCTCTCTCTGTCTCTGCCTCTCTCTCTCTCTCTCTCTCTCTCTGCCTCTCTCCATCTCTCTCTCTGCCTCTCTCCATCTCTCTCTCTCCCTCTCTCTCTCTCACCCTCTCTCTCTCTCTCTCTCTCTCTCTCTCTCTCCTCTCTCTCTCTCTCTCTCTCTCTCTCTCTCTCTCTCTCTCTGTCTCTCTCTCTCTCTCTCTGTCTCTCTCTCTCTCTCTCTCTCTCTCTCTCTCTCTCTCTCTCTCTCTCTCTCTCTCTCTCTCTCTCTCTCTCTCTCTCTCTCTCTCTCTCTCTCTCTCTCTCTCTCTCTCTCTCTCTGTCTCTCTCTCTGTCTCTCTCTCTCTCTCTTCTCTCTCTCTCTCTCTCTCTCTCTCTGTCTCTCTCTCTCTCTCTCTCTGTCTCTCTCTCTCTGTCTCTCTGTCTCTCTTTCTCTCTCCCTCTCTCTCTCTCTCTCTCCTTCTCCATTCTTTTCCTCTCTCAGGAAGTGCTGCAGTGTTTGTGGTGATAGTGTGGTTTCCATGGAAACAGTGTTGTGTTGGTTCTCTCCTATGGCTCGTTTTCACCAAGCGCTAGGTCAGGGGTCGGATTGGGTCAGAGTGGTTACGTCTGCGTTTCCACTGGCTGTAGTTGTGGATGGTGCGGTAGATAATTACTCCGTCCCTTCTGTTCCTAGCACACTGACCTGGTACTTAAAGATGGAGCTAGAAACACGCTAGATAACTTTAGGTTCTATGTACAAATGCAAAAAACAACCCGCTATTTTACAGTGATGGCAACGGAGACTGCCGGTCAATGCACCTCAAGGCAAAGGCACATTCTATTTATTTGATATGAACCCCGCCTACATTGTACTGTACCTGTTTGAGGTGGAGACTGACTGTTTCAAGGCTGTTTATACCGCCTGCATGCTGCCTGTTTCAGTAGAAGTCAGTAAAGAGCTGCTTTGACAGAAGGCTAACTGGTCTGCCTCCTCCTCCTCCTCCTCCTCCTCAGCGAGGGACTATGAGATCCAGAGGGACCGTATTGATCTTGGACGCTGCATTGGAGAGGGACAGTTTGGAGACGTGCATCAAGGACTTTACCTGTCTCCAGTGAGTAGCCTGTCTCACCCTCACCGCATTGAGTAGCCTGTCTCACCTTCCCTGCAGTGAGTAGCCTGTCTCACCTTCCCTGCAGTGAGTAGCCTGTCTCACCGCAGTGAGTAGCCTGTCTCACCCTCACCGCAGTGAGTAGCCTGTCTCACCCTCCCTGCAGTAAGTAGCCTGTCTCACCCTCACCGCAGTGAGTAGCCTGTCTCACCCTCCCTGCAGTAAGTAGCCTGTCTCACCCTCCCTGCAGCAAGTAGCCTGTCTCACCCTCACCGCAGTGAGTAGCCTGTCTCACCCTCACTGCAGGAAGTAGCCTGTCTCACCCTCACTGCAGTAAGTAGCCTGTCTCACCCTCCCTGCAGTAAATAGCCTTTCTCACCCTCTGACATGTCTCCTCTGCCCTAGTTACTGACCTGTGTGTGTGTGTGTGTGTGTGTGTGTGTGTGTGTGTGTGTGTGTGTGTGTGTGTGTGTGTGTGTGTGTGTGTGTGTGTGTGTGTGTGTGTGTGTGTGTGTGTGTGTGTGTGTGTGTGTGTGTGTGTGCAGGAGAACCCTGGCCTCTCTGTGGCCATCAAGACCTGCAAGAACTGCACCTCAGACAACGTTAGGGAGAAGTTCCTGCAGGAAGCATGTGAGTCCTTTTGTGTGTGTGCGTGCGTGCGTGCCTTTGTGTTTGTGCGTTTGTGTCTGTGTGTGTGTGTGTGTGTGTGTGTGTGTGTGTGTGTGTGTGTGTGTGTGTGTGTGTGTGTGTGTGTGTGTGTGTGTGTGTGTGCGTGCGCGCGTGTCTGTGTCTGTCAGTTAAAAAGGATGTGCGTTGCTGTTTCCATAGTGACCATGCGTCAGTTTGACCACCCCCACATCGTGAAGCTGATTGGTGTGATCACCGAGAATCCAGTGTGGATTATCATGGAGCTCTGCACCCTGGGAGAGGTACCTAACCCTGACCCCTGACCCCTAACCCTAACCCTTACCCAGTGTGGATTATCATGGAGCTCTGCACCCTGGGAGAGGTACCTAACCCTGACCCCTGACCCCTAACCCTAACCCAGAGTGGATTATCATGGAGCTCTGCACCCTGGGAGAGGTACCTTACCCTGAACCCTGACCCCTAACCCTAACCCTATCCCAGTGTGGATTATCATGGAGCTCTGGACCCTGGGAGAGGTACCTAACCCTGACCCCTGACCCCTAACCCTTATGAGCGACAGAAAACAATTTCCCCCACACCTAACCCTAGCACCCCACTGCCTCTCTCTCTCTCTCTCTCTCTCTCTCTCTCTCTCTCTCTCTCTCTCTCTCTCTCTCTCTCTCTCTCTCTCTCTCCAGCTGCGCTCGTTCCTCCAGGTGAGGAAGTTCAGTCTGGACCTGTCCCTCCTCATCCTCTACTCCTGTCAGCTCAGTTCAGCACTGGCTTACCTGGAGAGCAAGCGCTTTGTGCACAGGTAACACACACACACACACACACACACACACACACACACACACACACACACAAACATCCACAGAGGTAACATACACACACTATCTAATACACACAGAGGTAACACACACACACACACACACACAGAGGTAACACACACACACATGCTGTGATGGTGGTGTCCTTCAGTCAGTGGTGTAGTGGAGGCTGTAGAAGTGGGTATACTCTCGTTGGAAATGGAAGCGGAACGATGGACTGTGTTACAAATTCAGATCCAAGTCACATGTACTCCATATGTACTCCACATGTACTCTGACTGCCAAGCATGTGTTTCCTGTGTTATCTCACGTGGTCAGGCCAACCTAGTGATAGTTTACATGAACTAGTGTTTGAGCCAGCAGTGTTTGCCAACGGTCACTGGACGTCCGCTATGCTTCCAGAGTTATCCCACACTTAGAAATACAGAGTGGGACCAACGGTCACTGGACGTCCGCTATGCTTCCAGAATTATCCCACACTTAGAAATACAGAGTGGGACCAACGGTCACTGGACGTCCGCTATGCTTCCAGAGTTATCCCACACTTAGAAATACAGAGTGGGACCAACGGTCACTGGACGTCCGCTATGCTTCCAGAGTTATCCCACACTTAGAAATACAGAGTGGGACCAACGGGAAGTAAACCTAGGCTTTAGAAAAGAAGCAGAGGTTAAAGGGCAGAGGTTAAAGGGCAAGTTGTAAACTACTGGCCCACTGGGTCACTGGGTGACAACTATTAGATAATCCTGGGTGAACTATTGCTTTAACCTGAACCCCTGGGTATTTTCTTCATATTGACATTCCAGCATTACTCATATTATTATGGTCTGTAGTGGTGGCAGGTCTGCCAGCATGACTCATGTTATTATGGTCTGTAGTGGTGGCAGGTCTGCCAGCATGACTCATGTTATTATGGTCTGTAGTGGTGGCAGGTCTGCCAGCATGACTCATGTTATTATGGTCTGTAGTGGTGGCAGGTCTGTTCCAGAAACCTGTGTGAGACGAGTACAGTCGTGTGTGTAAGTACAGTATAGTAAGGCAGTCGTGTGTGTAAGTACAGTATAGTAAGGCAGTCGTGTATGTAAGTACAGTATAGTAAGGCAGTCGTGTGTGTAAGTACAGTATAGTAAGGCAGTCGTGTGCGTAAGGCAGTATAGTAAGGCAGTCGTGTGCGTAAGGCAGTATAGTAAGGCAGTCGTGTGTGTAAGGCAGTATAGTAAGGCAGTCGTGTGCGTAAGGCAGTATAGTAAGGCAGTCGTGTGCGTAAGGCAGTATAGTAAGGCAGTCGTGTGTGTAAGTACAGTATAGTAAGGCAGTCGTGTGTGTAAGGCAGTATAGTAAGGCAGTCGTGTGTGTAAGGCAGTCGTGTGTGTAAGGCAGTTTAGTAAGGCAGTCGTGTGTGTAAGGCAGTCGTGTGTGTAAGGCAGTCGTGTGGGTAAGGCAGTCGTGTGTGTAAGGCAGTTTATTTTGGAGCTCGGGGTCATTTGCGCGTGCGGAACACATTTCTTTATTTGTCTTTGTACTTGGAGAAACACGACTATTTACAGCCATTTCACCAGTTTCATAACTTCTAATCCTTACCGCAAGCATTCAAAATGTATATAGAAATACAACTTTCTCAAATGTTCCTATTGGGTCGCTGCTTGATGCTGCTCCTCCTATTGGATCGCTGCTTCATGATGCTCCTCCTATTGGATCGCTGCTTGATGCTGCTCCTCCTATTGGATCGCTGCTTCATGATGCTCCTCCTATTGGATCGCTGCTTGATGCTGCTCCTCCTATTGGATCGCTGCTTGATGCTGCTCTTCCTATTGGATCGCTGCTTGATGCTGCTCCTCCTATTGGATCGCTGCTTGATGATGCTCCTCCTATTGGATCGCTGCTTGATGCTGCTCTTCCTATTGGATCGCTGCTTGATGATGCTCCTCCTATTGGATCGCTGCTTGATGATGCTCCTATTGGATCGCTGCTTGATGATGCTCCTCCTATTGGATCGCTGCTAGATGATGCTCCTATTGGATCGCTGCTTGATGCTGCTACTCCTACTGGATTGCTGCTTGATGCTTTGCAGAAGTAAACAAAATGGCGCACTGTCCCCATTTTGTTTTTGCTTCAGGATCCGCAAGTGCAGGCGCCATGCAAATACATTTCAATGGTCTGCAATAGCAGTTTGAGCTTCTCAAAAGCAAATGCGTTAGAAATATGAGGTGGGCATGAGAGCGTGTGAAGAGGGTCATTTGTGTGAGAGTTGGCAGCCACGCAATGGGTGCATCTGAGTCAGTCGCTTATACAATTATTCTATAATTAAATTGGTCTCGTTACTCATGACATTGGTCTTAGCTAATGACAGTAGGACAGGCAATAACACATTGTTAGCTAATGACAGTAGGATAGGCTATAACACGTTGTTAGCTAAGGACAGTAGGATAGGCTATAACACATTGTCATTCGCTAATGACAGTAGGATAGGGCTATAACACATGGTTGTTAGCTAATGACAGTAGGATAGGCTATAACACATTGTTGTTAGCTAATGACAGTAGGATAGGATATAACACAACATTTTTGTTAGCTAATGACAGTAGGATAAGCTATAACACATTGTTGTTAGCTAATGACAGTAGGATAGGATATGACACATTGTTGTTAGCTTATGACAGTAGGAAAGACTATGACACATTGTTGTTAGCTAATGACAGTAGGGTAGGCTATAACACATTGTTAGCTAATGACAGTAGGATAGGATGTAACATGACATTGTTGTTAGCTAATGACCGTAGGGTAGACTATAACACATTGTTAGCTAATGACAGTGGGATAGGCTATAACACATTGTTGTTAGCTAAGGACAGTAGGATAGGCTATAACACATTGTTGTAAGCTAATGACAGTAGGATAGGATATAACACGACATTGTTGTTAGTTAATGACAGTAGGATAGGGCTATAACACATTGTTGTTAGCTAATGACAGTAGGATAGGATATAACACAACATTGTAGTTAGCTAATGACAATAGGATAGGGCTATAACACATTGTTGTTAGCTAATGACAGTAGGATAGGCTATAACACATTGTTAGCTAATGACAGTAGGATAGGCGATAACACATTGTTGTTAGCTAATGACAGTAGGATAGGATATAACACATTGTCGTTAGCTAATGACAGTAGGATAGACTATAACACATTGCTGTTAGCTAATAACAGTAGGATAGGCTATAACACATTGTTGTTAGCTAATGACAGTAGGATAGGCTATAACACATTGTTGTTAGCTAATGACAGTAGGATAGGATATAACACGACATTGTTGTTAGCTAATGACAGTAGGATAGGATATCACAACATTGTAGTTAGCTAACAACAGTAGGATAGGCTACAACACAACATTGTTGTAAGCTAATGACAGTAGGATAGGCTATAACACATTGTTGTTAGCTAATGACGGTAGGATAGGATGTAACACGACATTGTTGTTAGCTAATGACCATAGGATAGGGCTATAACACATTGTTGTTAGCTAATGACAGTAGGATAGGATATAACACAACATTGTTGTAAGCTAATGACAGTAGGATAGGCTATAACACATTGTTGTTAGCTAATGACAGTAGGATAGGCTATAACACATTGTCATTAGCTAATGACAGTAGGATAGGATATAACATGACATTGTTGTTAGCTTATGACAGTAGGATAGGATATAACACGACATTGTTGTTAACTTATGACAGTAGGATAGACTATAACACATTGTTAGCTAATGACCGTAGGATAGGGCTATAACACATTGTTGTTAGCTAATGACAGTAGGATAGGCTATAACACATTGTTAGCTAATGACAGTAGGATAGGCGATAACACATTGTTGTTAGCTAATGACAGTAGGGTAGCCTATAACACATTGTTGTTAGCTAATGACAGTAGGATAGGATATAACACAACATTGTTGTTAGCTAATGACAGTAGGATAGGCGATAACGCAGGAATCAAGTGTTTTTTTAACTAGAGATATTTCCACCTCTATGCACGTGAACATTATTTGATTGGCTGTTTGTGTTACACTACTGACTTGTTTTAATGCCGGTTGACTACTTATCCTTGTGTGTGTGTGTGCGTGTGTGTGCATGCGTGCGTGCGTGCATGCCTCTCTTTGTGTGTGTCCACAGGGACATAGCAGCGAGGAATGTGCTGGTCTCCTCTCTAGACTGTGTGATGCTGGGAGACTTTGGCCTATCCAGATACATGGAAGACAGTTCCTACTATAAAGGTACACACTCACACACACACACACACACACACACACACACACATACACACTCACACACACACACACACACACACTCACACACACACACACACACACTGACTCACTGGTTTGGTTTGGGTTTGGCTGGACGTTTGAGTAGAGGTGAGCAGTTGCTAGTTTTGGTGCCTCGTTTGTTTTTGGACTGTTTCCCACGATTACTGGATTTTGTATTGTATTGATTCTAGTAAATGCGTAGTTATGTTAGATTGATATTAGTAAATACGTAGTTAGGGTTAGATTGATAATAGTAAATACGTAGTTAGGGTTAGATTGATTTTAGTAAATATGTAGTTAGGGTTAGATTGATAATAGTAAATACGTAGTTAGGGTTAGATTGATTTTAGTAAATACGTAGTTAGGGTTAGATTGTTATTAGTAAAAACGTAGTTAGGTTGATAATAGTAAATACGTAGTTAGGGTTAGATTGGTTAGAGGGTTAGATTGTTATTAGTAAATACGTAGTTAGGGTTAGATTGTTATTAGTAAAAACGTAGTTAGGGTTAGATTGATATTAGTAAAAACGTAGTTAGGGTTAGATTGATTTTAGTAAATACGTAGTTAGGGTTAGATTGATAATAGAGTTAGGGTTAGATTGATATTAGTAAATACGTAGTTAGGGTTAGATTGTTATTAGTAAAAACGTAGTTAGGGTTAGATTGATATTAGTTAATACGTAGTTAGGGTTAGATTGTTATTAGTTAATACGTAGTTAGGGTTAGATTGATTTTAGTAAATACGTAGTTAGGGTTAGATTGATAATAGTAAATACGTAGTTAGGGTTAGATTGATATTAGTAAATACGTAGTTAGGGTTAGATTGTTATTAGTAAAAACGTAGTTAGGGTTAGATTGATATTAGTTAATACGTAGTTAGGGTTAGATTGTTATTAGTTAATACGTAGTTAGGGTTAGATTGATTTTAGTAAATACGTAGTTAGGGTTAGATTGATTTTAGTAAATACGTAGTTAGGGTTAGATTGATATTAGTAAATATGTACTTGGGGTTAGATTGATTTTAGTAAATACGTACTTAGGGTTAGATTGATATCAGTATATATGTAGTTAGGGTTAGATTGATTTTAGTAAATATG
>JAPMUY010008959.1:15000-17500 GCA_026901105.3 Galaxias olidus
ACCCTAACTCTGACCCTGACCCTGACACTGACCCTGACCCTAACCCTGACCCTAACCCTAACCCTCCGTGCACACCTCAGGTCAGCCTGACCCCGACCCTAACCCTGACCCTGACCCTAACCCTAACCCTCCATGCACAGCTCAGGTCAGCCTGACCCCGACCCTAACACTGACCCTGACCCCGACCCTAACCCTGACCCTGACCCTAACCCTGACCCTCCATGCACAGCTCAGGTCAGCCTGACCCCGACTCTAAACCTGACTCTGACCCCGACCCTAACCCTGACCCTGACCCTAACCCTAACCCTCCATGTTGTCAGAGGGATGATAAGATTGGTAGATTAAGAAAGAAAAGTAAGAATAACGATCGAACTCTACTGACTGGCTAACTGACTTACTGAATGACTGGCTAACTGACTTACTGACTGACTGACTTACTGACTGGCTAACTGACTTACCGACTGACTGACTTACTGACTGGCTAACTGACTGACTTACTGACTGGCTGATTAGCTGACTGGCTGGCTGGCTGGCTGACTGTGATTGGCTGACTGTGATTGGCTGGCTGGCTGGCTGGCTGACTGTGATTGGCTGACTGGCTGGCTGGCTGACTGTGATTGTCTGACTGGCTGGCTGGCTGACTGTGATTGGCTGACTGGCTGTTGTGTTGTGTTTGTTGTAGCTCCATTGTGGAGGAGGAGAAGAGTCAGCAGGAGGAGAGGCTGAGGATGGAAATGAGGAGACATGTGACCGTTTCCTGGGACGCTGGGGGCTCCGACGATGCACCTCCTAAAGTAAGACCTCCTCCTCCTCCTCCTAAAGTAAGACCTCCTCCTCCTAAAGTAAGACCTCCTCCTCCTCCTCCTAAAGTAAGACCTCCTCCTCCTCCTCCTAAAGTAAAACCTCCTCCTCCTAAAGTAAGACCTCCTCCTCCTCCTAAAGTAAGACCTCCTCCTCCTCCTCCTAAAGTAAGACCTCCTCCTCCTAAAGTAAAACCTCCACCTCCCAAAGTAAGACCTCCACCTCCTAAAGTAAGACCTCCTCCTCCTAAAGTAAGACCTCTTAAAATAAGACCACCTCCTCCTAAAGTAAGACTTCCACCTCCTAAAGTAAGACCTCCTAAAGTAAGACCACCTCCTACTAAAGTAAAACCTCCTCCTACTAAAGTTAGACCTCCTCCTCAAAGTAAGACCTCCTAAAGTAAGACCTCCACCTCCCAAAGTAAGACCTCCACCTTCTAAAGTAAAACCTCCTCCTCCTAAAGTAAGACCTCCACCTTCTAAAGTAAGACCTCCTCCTAAAGTAAGACCTCCTCCTAAAGTAAGACCACCTCCTACTAAAGTAAAACCTCCTCCTACTAAAGTTAGACCTCCTCCTCAAAGTAAGACCTCCTAAAGTAAGACCTCCACCTCCCAAAGTAAGACCTCCACCTTCTAAAGTAAAACCTCCTCCTCCTAAAGTAAGACCTCCACCTTCTAAAGTAAGACCTCCTCCTAAAGTAAGACCTCCTCCTCCTAAAGTAAGACCTCCACCTGCTAAAGCAAGACCTAAAGTAAGACCACTTCCTCCTTAAGTAAAACCTCCTCCAAAAGTAAAACCTCCACCTCCCAAAGTAAGACCTCCACCTCCTAAAGTGAGACCTCCTCCTAAAGTAAGACCTCTACCTCCTAAAGTAAGACCTCCTCCTAAAGTAAGACATCCCAGGGACAGAGTGGGGGGTTCTGGGAAATTGAGTTGTCTGTGTGTGATCAATGTAACTGTGCCTCCACAGCCCAGTCGCCCTGGTTACCCCAGCCCCCGCTCCAGTGAGGGGTTCTACCCTAACCCTCAGCAGAACCACTACCCGGTAACGCACACACACACACACACACACACACACACACACACACACACACACACACACACACACACACACACACACACACACATATACACACACACACACACACACACACACACACACACTCACACACACACACACACACACACACACACACACACACACACACACTCATATACACACACACACACACACACTCATATACCCATACACACATATATACACTCATACACACTAACACAGACACACAGTTAAACTCATATCCACAGAAATCCTGCCAACCTAAATGTAATATATCTACCCCTCTCCTCTCCTCTCCTCTAGGGGTCAGGACTCCCAGTACTGTGTGGAGGTGGAGGAGGAGGAGGTGCGTCTCTTCCTGACTCCTGGCTCCAGCTCCGACCAGACGCCTCCATCTGGTCACCTGATGTGGAGGTCAGGACTGCTCCTAAAGCACTCTGTGTGACCTCAGTGTGTGGAGGGTTAGGGTTAGGGTCAGGGTCTGACCCCTGTATGACCCCTGTGTTTGTAGGAAGATGTGTGGCAATGCCAGGCCTTGGAGGATTAGGGTCTGACCTCTGTATGACCCCTGTGTTTCTAGGAAGGTGTGTGTCCATGCCAGGCCCTGGAGGGTTAGGGTCTGACCTCTGTATGACCCCT
>JAPMUY010008959.1:20000-47500 GCA_026901105.3 Galaxias olidus
TGTTTCCTTATCCTGTATGTGTCCTTAGCCTCTGTTTCCTTATCCCTGTGTCATGTGTCCTTATCCTCTGTTTCCTTATCCTCTGTTTCCTTATCCTGTATGTGTCCTTAGCCTCTGTTTCCTTATCCTGTATGTGTCCTTATCCTCTGTGTCCTTATCCTCTGTTTCCTTATCCTCTATGTGTCATCCTCTGTTTCCTTATCCTCTGTTTCCTTATCCTGTACGTGTCCTTATCCTCTGTTTCCTTATCCTATAGGTGTCCTTATCCTCTGTTTCCTTATCCTCTGTTTCCTTATCCTCTGTTTTCTTATCCTCTGTTTCCTTATCCTCTGTTTCCTTATCCTCTGTTTCCTTATCCTCTGTTTCCTTATCCTCTAGGTGTCCCTATCCTCTGTTTCCTTATCCTCTGTTTCCTTATCCTCTATGTGTCCTCATCCTCTGTTTCCTTATCCTCTGTTTCCTTATCCTCTATGTGTCCTCATCCTCTGTTTCCTTATCCTCTGTTTCCTTATCCTCTGTTTCCTTATCCTCTGTTTCCTTATCCTCTGTGTTCTTATCCTCTGTTTCCTTATCCTCTGTGTCATCCTCTGTTTCCTTATCCTCTGTTTCCTTATCCTCTGTTTCCTTATCCTCTATGTGTCATCCTCTGTTTCCTTATCCTCTGTTTCCTTATCCTGTATGTGTCCTTATCCTCTGTTTCCTTATCCTGTATGTGTCCTTATCCTCTGTTTCCTTATCCTCTGTTTCCTTATCCTCTATGGTCCTTATCCCCTGTTTCCTTATCCTCTGTTTCCTTATCCTCTGTTTCCTTATCCTCTATGGTCCTTATCCTCTGTTTCCTTATCCTCTGTTTCCTTATCCTCTGTTTCCTTATCCTCTGTTTCCTTATCCTCTATGGTCCTTATCCTCTGTTTCCTTATCCTCTGTTTCCTTATCCTCTGTTTCCTTATCCTCTATTTCCTTATCCTCTATGGTCCTTATCCTCTGTTTCCTTATCCTCTGTTTCCTTATCCTCTGTGTCCTTATCCCCTGTTTCCTTATCCTCTGTTTCCTTATCCTCTATGTGTCCTTATCCTCTGTTTCCTTATCCTCTGTTTCCTTATCCTATAGGTGTCCTTATCCTCTGTTTCCTTATCCTCTGTTTCCTTATCCTCTATGTGTCCTTATCCTCTGTTTCCTTATCCTCTGTTTCCTTATCCTATAGGTGTCCTTATCCTCTATGTGTCCTTATCCTCAGTGTTTCCTTATTTCCTTTTACATTTCCTTGTTTCATTCTGTTCCCTTGTCTCCTTCTATGTTACTTGCACAGTCTGTTTACAGTATTGCGTGGCTTGCTCCCTAACATACTTTCCCTCTTTTCTCCCAAACCCCCCCCTCAAACAAACACTCACCCGCACTCTCTGTCCCAAACCCTGTACCCTGTTCACACACACACACACACACACACACACACACACACACACACACACACACACACACACACACACACACACACACACACACACACACTCCTTCCCTCTCTCTCTCTGTACATCCCACCCCGTCTTCAGCCGTGGAGGGTAAGCTGATCTCAGTAGCTGTAGTTCTGTGTCCTACCACCAGAGGGCTCAGTAGCTGTAGTTCTGTGTCCTACCACCAGAGGGCTCAGTAGCTGTAGTTCTGTGTCCTACCAATAGAGGGCTCAGTAGCTGTAGTTCTGTGTCCTACCACCAGAGGGCTCAGTAGCTGTAGTTCTGTGTCCTACCAATAGAGGGCTCAGTAGCTGTAGTTCTGTGTCCTACCACCAGAGGGCTCAGTAGCTGTAGTTCTGTGTCCTACCACTAGAGGGCTCAGTAGGGTTCTACAGTCTGTGTAGACCACTAGAGGGCAGTAGGGTTCTACAGTCTGTGTAGACCACTAGAGGGCAGTAGGGTTCTACAGTCTGTGTAGACCACTAGAGGGCAGTAGGGTTCTACAGTCTGTAGACCACTAGAGGATGGAGACTAGAGAAGTGTGTGTTGCGTGTGAGACGGTCATTGTGAATCATAATCCCATCCTCCATGTTTTGGTTTGTAGCGCCCCCTAGTGTTCTGAGACATGATTAGCGCCCCATAGTGTTCTGACACATGATTAGCGCCCCCTAGTGTTCTGAGACATGATTAGCGCCCCCAAGTGTTCTGAGACATGATTAGCGCCCCCTAGTGTTCTGAGACATGATCCACTCGGTCTCTGCTCATTCACTGCAATGGTAACAATCACCAGTCCTGAGTGTGTTACTAACCTACTTCTATTCCCATTGGCCCATTCACTTGCTGACTCGATTGGTTGCTTCTTTTCATTGGTTCCTCTGGTTGTAATGTTTTTTTCATTGGTCCAGCTGCAGCCACAAGAGATAACCCCGCCCCCAACAGCCAACCTGGACCGCTCCAACGACAAGGTGTATGACAACGTGACGGGATTGGTCAAGGCTGTGATCGAGATGTCCAGTAGGATTCAGCCCGCCTCCCCCGAGGAGTATGTTGCCATGGTGAAGGTGAGATTCAAGATTGAAAATTCAAGATTACTTTTTTGTCCCGAGGGAAATTAGTCTAGGACAGAAAGGCTGCCGCATAGAAAAAGATCCACAGGAAACCAGCAGTAGACCTTGAACTTTGATCCACCAATAGGAGCACTGACCCAGCCACCTGACCTATCCCTGTCTCTCTCTACCTCTCTGTCTCTCTCTCTCTGTCTTTCTCTATCTCTCTCTCTCTCTATCTCTCTCTCTCTCGCTCACTCTATCTCTATGTTTCTCTGTCTAGGAGGTTGGTCTGTCCCTGAGGACTCTGTTGGCGACAGTGGACGAGACCATCCCCATCCTGCCTGCCAGTACACACAGAGAGGTACACACACACACACACACAGAGAGGTGTACACACACACACACACACACACACAGAGGTACACACAGAGCGGTTCACACACACACACACACACACACACACACAGAGGTACACACAGAGCGGTTCACACACACACACACACACACACACACACACACACACAGAGAGGTACACACACACACACACACACACACACACACACACACACACACACACACACGTAGAGAGACACACACTGAGAGATACACACACACACACACACACACACATGTAGGGAGACGCACACACTAACCCTAACATAAACTATTCCTACAAATAGTGTCTTTGTGTGTGTAAAGTCAATGTTTCACATTGAGATGGCCTAGCAGACTGATAATAATAGTAGTACTGTATATGAATCTTAATGTTTCAGATTGAGATGGCCCAGAAGCTGTTGAACTCTGACCTTGCGGAGCTAATCTCTAAGATGAAGCTGGCCCAGCAGTACGTGATGACCAGCCTGCAGCAGGAATATAAGAAACACATGCTGACTGCCGCACACGCCCTCGCTGTGGACGCCAAGAACCTACTGGACGTCATCGACCAATCACGGCTCAAGATCATCGCCCTGGGACGCTCCCTCTAGCCCCACCAACCAATCAGCATAGGGGACGGCCTCTCTTCCTCTCCTCTCCCGAACCTCTCCTCTCTAGACTCTGGTTGCCATGACTGCCAAAACTCTTTCCTGTCACCATATTTGGAAAACATAACATCGCCCGTTCATTGTGTTTGTTTTCCACTGGTATTTTGTTTGAGTGATCAGAGACAAGACTCTTCCATAAGGATTATAATAATCATAATATTCAACAATCTGAATGAAAGAAGAATATCAACAACTGGAACTATGATTAACACCACCACTGTCACCACTATGATTATTATTATTATGAGCATTCAATATGAGTTGTGTTGCTTTGTGGCGCTCCCCCAGCAGACCTCTGAGTGGCCAAGCAGCTCATAGTATTCATCTTCCCCTCCTTCATTTCACAAGCTGTCTGTCCCCCTGTCCTCATGGCAACTAACACAAACAAAGAATTACAAACAAACTTCACACTTTGTAATTTAACTAATAGTAGATATGAAAACACATATTTTTAAGCTCCAAGTGTTTGTGTGTGTGTGTGTGTGTGTGTGTGTGTGTGTGTGTGTGTGTGTGTGTGTGTGTGTGTGTGTGTGTGTGTGTGTGTGTGTGTGTATATGTCTGCTCCACTATAGATGATGTCTGTGTGTGTATGGGAATGTCTGCTATAGATGTCTGTGTGTGTGTCTGCTCCACTATAGATGGTGTCTGTGTGTGTGTGTGTATGTCTGCTCCACTATAGATGGTGTCTGTGTGTGTGTGTGTATGTCTGCTCCACTATAGATGGTGTCTGTGTGTGTGTGTGTATGTCTGTGTGTGTGTGTGTGTGTATGTCTGCTCAACTATAAATGGTGTCTGTGTGTGTGTGTGTGTATGTCTGCTCCACTATAGATGGTGTCTGTGTGTGTGTGTGTGTGTGTGTGTATGTCTGCTCCACTATAGATGGTGTCTGTGTGTGTGTGTGTGTGTATGTCTGCTCCACTATAGATGGTGTCTGTGTGTGTATGTCTGCTCAACTATAAATGGTGTCTGTGTGTGTGTGTATGTCTGCTCCACTATAGATGGTGTCTGTCTGTGTGTGTATGTGTGTCTGCTATAGATGGTGTGTGTGTGTCTGCTATAGATGGTGTGTGTGTGTGTGTGTGTGTGTGTGGGGGGGGGGGGGGAATCTTCCAGCCAGCCCACGCTCAGGAAACACTAACCCTTTTTAAACGCACCTAATAAAAACACTGAGATCATGACCTGTTCAGTCATGTCAAGATGCTTTTTTTAAACCTCTTCTAGATAAAGCGAGCGCAGAATACTATCGTTTACAATCGGTCGTACGGACCTTTGAATTGTAACGACTAACTGTAAAAAAAAAAATAAAGTTTTGTTTATCTGACTGTTGTTGGGCAATATGTTCACATTATTAGTTAATATGTTCAAGTTATTTGTTATTATGAGAATAACACTGTCCTGAGGATATAAATGTGTCTTTGTTTTTCTGCCAGTCTCTGGTATGGATAGTATTTACCTCAAATACACACTATTCTCTCATCTCTTTTTGAAGTTGTATCCTGACTTTGCCCTGAGAGTAGAGTTGTAGTTCTCCTAGTCTCACCTGGCCATCTCTCCAAGTCTCGTTCTTTTGAACTCAACTGGAGGTCTGGTGCATTTACTGTAGGATTCTCTATAGGGCCTTTCAAATCTAGAAGACATCCGTTTAATTGGCACTTAACTTCTGTTTGGTAGACATCCTCTTCCTGGTTCGTGCATAGCTATTTGCATACCCTAGTGTAGGCCTGTCTCTGAAGCTTTACCCATTTCCATACTTAATTGGTTATTTTTGGATAGTAAGAGGTTGCTAGTCTCCCGTCCTGATCTGCAGTCAGGATTTAGCTCTGCTAGTTGTTAATGTAAAAAGCAGCAGTCAGGATTTAGCTCTGCTAGTTGTTAGTGTGTAGAGCAGCAGTCAGGATTTAGCTCTGCTAGTTGTTAATGTAAAAAGCAGCAGTCAGGATTTAGCTCTGCTAGTTGTTAGTGTGTAGAGCAGCAGTCAGGATTTAGCTCTGCTAGTTGTTAGTGTGTAGAGCAGCAGTCAGGATTTAGCTCTGCTAGTTGTTAATGTAAAAAGCAGCAGTCAGGATTTAGCTCTGCTAGTTGTTAATGTAAAAAGCAGCAGTCAGGATTTAGCTCTGCTAGTTGTT
This sequence comes from Galaxias olidus, assembly GCA_026901105.3. Taxonomy (NCBI): domain Eukaryota; kingdom Metazoa; phylum Chordata; class Actinopteri; order Galaxiiformes; family Galaxiidae; genus Galaxias; species Galaxias olidus. The sequence continues at coordinate 25,670 of JAPMUY010008959.1, forward strand.
AATGTAAAAAGCAGCAGTCAGGATTTAGCTCTGCTAGTTGTTAATGTAAAAAGCAGCAGCCAGGATTTAGCTCTGCTAGTTGTAAATGTAGAAAGCAGCAGGCAGGACTTAGCTCTGCTAGTTGTTAATGTAAAAAGCAGCAGCCAGGATTTAGCTCTGCTAGTTGTTAGTGTGTAGAGCAGCAGCCAGGATTTAGCTCTTTTGCAGCTTTTGACAAAGGTCTCTCGGATAACAACGTCTCGTTTCAGACCGGCTACATTTCTAATGGACTTGGATCTAAACCTTGCTTATACAGAAACCTCCTAACTTTCACATTGAAAGGCCTACACCTTTTTCAGATTTATGGCTATATACATAGCAATCAATGGCTGTAGTTTAAACAAGCAAGTTAATGTTCCAGCAGGTATCAGTTTTAAATAATAACTGATTAAGCACATTAATGACAGAACTGTTTCACCATTTCAGTGTTTATTTGTTTTGATAGAAAACATTTTTAGTCGAAGAGTCCAAAGCCCATGTCATCATCTGAGCCTTCCTCAGACTCCTCCTTCTTCTCCTCTTTCTTCTCCTCCTCCTTGGCTGTAGGCAGAAGAGGGATGAAGTTAGCCTGGCATTCGCTTATACTATGTCTTACCTGGTGCCTGTCTCAGAATAAGCCTATGTAGATGGGATGTGTCTATTACCTGGTGCCTGTCTCAGTCTAAGCCTATGTAGATGGGATGTGTCTATTACCTGGCGCCTGTCTCAGTCTAACCCTATGTGGATGGGATGTGTCTATTACCTGGCGCCTGTCTAAGCCTATGTAGGTGGGATGTGTCTATTACCTGGCGCCTGTCTAAGCCTATGCAGGCGGGATGTGTCTATTACCTGGCGCCTGTCTAAGCCTATGCAGGTGGGATGTGTCTATTACCTGGCGCCTGTCTCAGTCATGTAGGTGGGATGTGTCTATTACCTGGCGCCTGTCTAAGCCTATGCAGGTGGGATGTGTCTATTACCTGGCACCTGTCTAAGCCTATGCAGGTGGGATGTGTCTATTACCTGGCGCCTGTCTAAGCCTATGCAGGTGGGATGTGTCTATTACCTGGTGCGTCGGCAGCGGCAGCAGGTCCTCCCGTTCCAGCAGCTGCTGGGGCTCCACCTCCGGCTCCCACGTTGCAGATCAGACTGCCGATCTCGATGCTGGCCAGGGCCTAGGCACACAGGGGTCCAAAGGTTAGGGCTGTTACTGAGTGTGACGTTAACAAGGTTAGAACGCTGCATGTTACCGAGAGTAAGGTTAGAGGTCAGAAAGCAGTGGTGACCAGAGGGGCTGTTAACACTGACAGATCAGAAGTTTAAGTATGTGTGATTAGGACGTCCTTATACAGAGAAATCGCCAGACTAGAGTTAGAAATGGTCCCCTGGACAGCAAAGACACATCCAGACTAGAGTTATAGGAGGTCCCCTGGACAGTAAAGACACATCCAGACTAGTGTTATAGGAGGTCCCCTGGACAGTAAAGACACATCCAGACTAGTGTTATAGGAGGTCCCCTGGACAGTAAAGACACATCCAGACTGTGCTGTCACACTGGGCTGGGTTAAGTGTGTAAGCACTGCTGTGTTTGGCCCATATAGTTTGTTGTGTAGAGCAGCGTGATCACCTTCTGACTTAGTGTGCATGTGTGTGCTATGCTGGTCGGGCCTGCAGAGGACTGTGTGTATTCTCACCTTGGCGAACAGGCTGGGCCAGAAAGGCTCAACAGTGACTCCAGCAGCCTTGATAAGAGCATTCAACTTGTCCTCCTTAACACAGAGAGGAGACAAACACCTTTAACACCCAATAAGAATCACTCCAAACACTACAACAAGTGCATTCATAACCTAGGAAAGGACAAGTAACCCACTTCCTAAAACCTGTTTATTTTAAGTCTCTAAACATTTAGTTAATATACCTACGTGACTGACGTCATAACTAGTTCAAAATACTGAAATGCAATTTTAAGTTTCAGACGTTTAGTGGTTTCAAAACGTACTAGTAATGTAAGTATAAAAGCTATCTCACGCTAATCAAGTATTAGTGAAGGTAGACTCATGCTTTCCCAGACAAGACTAATGTTCAACGTCACACATCGGCCGAAATATTGACATTCGATGGCCACTCGAACGATTAGCAATCAAAAGTTAGGGGCACCGAGAAACAAGGCATGTCTAACGTTCGCTTACATTTAACTTGGCTAAGCGGCTCAGAGGCTAACGCTCGCAGGTGCTTCATCGCTCACATCACGCAGCTGTACAGTTACTTTGTCTCTATGATAGAGAGCTAGCCGACATATGATGAAGCTTATTTTCACGACATCGTTCAAGGCATACCTTCAACAAACAAAAGACAGGTACTACTTGTCGTTGCATGGTATACAAATACCGGCATGGTATATAGCGTTTCGAAACATGCGCTGCTAGGCTAGGGGGCCATTTTAAACATGGACGGTCAGGGTAGCGGCACACTTACGGTGACAGTGACTTCATCGTCGTGGAGGATCAAGGCAGAGTAAATGCAAGCGAGCTCAGACACAGAGGCCATTTCTCTCTTTAGATTTTATAGTTTTGGCGTCGGATGCCTAATATTAGCGGTGCTAGTCGCCGGATTGATGGCCTTAGCTTCAGATGAAGAACCAAGCACCTTAGGCAATGTGACTTCCTGCACAGAAGAATAGGCGGAAAGGGACTGTGGGAAGGCGGGCTGTTTTATTATATAGCCCTTACGTCACCCCGGCGTTAGAGAGTCACGCGTATGCAAAGTAGACAAGCGTATGAAAAAGCATGAAGCATAAATTAAACTGTCTGGCAATTGGATGCTGTTCTCAAGTTCAACAAAACAGCCTGCAAACCGATATGTTGTTGATATGTTGTTACAGACTTAGGCGCTGGACGCTGACACTGTAAGCTTAGGGGTTAGTGAAAGCCTCTACAACACAATGTCAAAATGCGAATGTCATAATGAGGAAAAAATATATATATATATTCTGAATCATAATAATACATTGCATTTGAGGGCGTCCTCTACAGTCTAGGTCACCGGATAACAGTAAGTAAATAAGTAAAAAAATTTATTAAATACAATATTCGTAATTCAGCAGTACAATGCAAAATGGTGTATAGCTGACAGGGCTTTCACATATGTTTAATGATAAGTAGAATTGAATGCGATTCTACGGAAGCGCATTGCTGCCACACATTTTTTGTTTTATTTATCTCGTTATAACGACATGTTATCTCGTTATAACGAGATAAATAATTATTTCGTTATAACGAGATACATATTTATCTCATTATAACGTTATAAGATAATTATTTCGTTATAACGAGATAAATATTTATCTCGTTATAACGAAATAATTATTTATAACGAGATAATAATTTATTGTTATAACGAGATACATAAAAATAAAAATGTGTGGCAGCAATGCGCCACCGTACTTCCGTAAGTTAGTAATACGTGTGGATTTGAAAATACAGGAACTAGTATACCGACGACCCGCCTCGAATTTACAACCAGGAAGTGTATAGAATAAAGTGTAGCATCGCAATTAGCTTGACAGGAGTAGCCCGCTTGTAGTGACCGGAGTAGGAATAGAAGTATATTTGAATGGAGGTGGAGAGAAAGGAAAATACTTGATTTTAGACGTAGACAGAACTATCGTCTCACCAAAGTAAGAAGTAAGCCTTTTCCAGAATCACCGTACATTAAAATAGTGAGCCAGTCTGGCAAGCAGCTGTCAGTGTCAGCTGCATGATGTCTTGCTAGCTTGTGTGAACTTCTGATTTCAGTGGCATAGCTATGCCGTTCACCAGCATTTTACCATCCAACAACATAGCTTAAATGTCACTCTTAAGTTATTAGTCTAGCTAGTGTGTTGATTCGGTTTACGTCAGATAACGCTTTCGTTCAATTTTGACACAGTTGAAATGCAGCACTCTTAGATCTTTCGAGCTAGCTAGCTAACGTTAGCTAAGCACCGCCAATCCATATAGCTAGCTACGTTTTCGGTGTGGAGGATGTTTCAGAGAACCTCGTTCACCACGCTGATCGTCGGGGTTTTTGTGGTGTACGTGCTGCACACATGCTGGGTGATGTACGGCATCGTTTACACCAAGCCCTGCGAAAGTCCTAACGGCGAGAACTGCATCAGCCCTTACCTGGCCACCAGACCGCGGCTCCAGGTATGTAATGCAGCGAAGTGCTAGCTCGGGTTTCCACCGACCGGACTAGCATAGCATATACTGTAGTCATCGAGTTTATAGTAGAATTGTAGCTTTCCCAGAGTAATCAGTCCTTACACAAACCTACAGGAACCCTTGACAAAGTGCATCAAGATCACACAACAAATACATTGCACCTAATAAGTCCTATTCCAACTCTCACCTCCTGGTCTGCTCAGTAGCTGAGGAGCATATTAATGACTCACATCCATAACAAGTATATTCTATTTAGTGATAAAGATGCAAGGTACGGGCAGAGAGCTTAGTCCTGCTGATTTAAGATCAGTGTTAGAATGCTGTTACACAGGATCTAGATTACAGAGAGTTTAGTCCTGCTGAGCTCAAATCAGTGTTAGAATGCTGCTGCTTCATTTTTTGGTTTTGGAGGTTAGTCTCCTCTCGCCTGTCAGATACCTAACCTTACCCTACCCTCTCCACTCCTCTCCTCTCCTCTCCTAGCTGAGTATCTACACAGCGTTGAGACCGACTGCAGATGGAGGGCACACCCTCATCCACACAGAGGAAGACTTTGACATCAGCACCAAGTTTGAGAGGTGGGTTGAGGTTCTGCTGTGACCCCTCCTTAAGCAGGCTCTACGCAGGCAGGCAGGCAGGCAGGCAGGCAGGCAGGCAGGCAGGCAGGCAGAGACATGTTGTTTGAGGAAGTACAGGTTGGCTCTAAACACAGAAGTGTCACATTAGAGCAGGTCTGTTGACAGGGGTTGGTGGGTAAAGTCTACATTAGAGCAGGTCTGTTGACAGGGGTTGGTGGGTAAAGTCTACATTAGAGCAGGTCTGTTGACAGGGGTTGGTGGGTAAAGTCTACATTAGAGCAGGTCTGTTGACAGGGGTTGGTGGGTAAAGTCTACATTAGAGCAGGTCTGTTGACAGGGGTTGGTGGGTAAAGTCTACATTAGAGCAGGTCTGTTGACAGGGGTTGGGTTGGTGGGTAAGTCTACATTAGAGCAGGTCTGTTGACAGGGGTTGGTGGGTAAAGTCTACATTAGAGCAGGTCTGTTGACAGGGGTTGGGTTGGTGGGTAAAGTCTACATTAGAGCAGGTCTGTTGACAGGGGTTGGGTTGGTGGGTAAGTCTTCATTAGAGCAGGTCTGTTGACAGGGGTTGGGTTGGTGGGGAAGTCTACATTAGAGCAGGTCTGTTGACAGGGGTTGGTGGGTAAAGTCTACATTAGAGCAGGTCTGTTGACAGGGGTTGGGTTGGTGGGGAAGTCTTCATTAGAGCAGGTCTGTTGACAGGGGTTGGGTTGGTGGGGAAGTCTACATTAGAGCAGGTCTGTTGACAGGGGTTGGGTTGGTGGGTAAGTCTTCATTAGAGCAGGTCTGTTGACAGGGGTTGGGTTGGTGGGTAAGTATACATTAGAGCAGGTCTGTTGACAGGGGTTGGTGGGTAAAGTCTAAATTCTCCAAAGACTGCCAATGTAAACAAAGTTCCTCCTCCCACCAGACTGAAAGTTATGTTGTTCTGTTCTGCTCTGCACAAACATGTAGGATAGTAAACCTCTGTCTGTCTGTCTGTCTGTCTGTCTGTCTGTCTGTCTGTCTGTCTGTCTGTCTGTGTGTGTGTGTGTGTGTGTATGTGTGTGTGTGTGTGTGTGTGTGTGTGTTTCTGTGTCTGTAGGATGGTGACCGTGGCGGTCCCGAAGCAGACCCGCTCTAACGGGACGCTGTACGCCCTGGTGTTTGTGCACCAATCAGGAGTCACGCCCTGGCAGGACCCTCGTCAGGTCCACCTGGTGACCCAGCTCACTACCTACATGATCCCCAAGGCTCCTGAGGTCAGCCTGATCCAGGTACGACCCTTAACCCTTAACCCTAACCCACCTACATGATCCCCAAGGCTCCTGAGGTCAGCCTGATCCAGGTACGACCCTTAACCCTAACCCACCTACATGATCCCCAAGGCCCCTGAGGTCAGCCTGACACCCCCCCCCCCAATACTAACACACTCACTGTTGTGTGTGTGTGTGTGTGTGTGTGTGTGTGTGTGTGTGTCAGCAGCAGACAGAGCAGGATCAGCAGCAGTCCACGGGCCCCCCCCTGTCCCCTTCCTCATCTCCAGACCGCCCCGTGTCTCACTGGAGGACCCGTCTCACCCTCAACGTCGTCTCTGACCACTTCCTGTTTGACCGTGACTTCCTGCCTGGTGATGTGCACCGCTACCTCAAAGCGTACGACAGACACACACACACACACACACACACACACACACACACACACACCTCTAACGTTGTGAATGGCTGTCTTCTATATGTGCATGTGTGTGTGTTGCAGGTATAAGAGTGGGAGGAAGATGGTGTACCTTCCTCTTCTCTTTGTTGATGAGCTGAGCAACAGAGTTAAAGACCTGCTGGTATGCACATACTACTATACTTTATACTACACTACTATATACTATACTACTATACTTTGTACTACACTGCTATATACAATACTACTATACTTTGTACTACACTACCATATACTATACTACTATACTTTATACTACACTACTCTATACTACACTACTATATACTATGTTACTATACTTTATACTACACTACTATATACTATACTACTATACTTTATACTACACTACTATATACTATACTACTATACTTTATACTACACTACTATATACTATACTACTATACTTTGTACTACACTACCATATACTATACTACTATACTTTATACTACACTACTCTATACTACACTACTATACTTTATACTACACTACTATACTTTATACTACACTACTATATACTATACTACTATACTTTACACTACACTACTATATTCTATACTATATACTATACTTCTATACTTTACACTACACTACTATATACTATGTTACTATACTTTATACTACACTACTATATACTATACTACTATACTTTGTACTACACTGCTATATACTATACTACTATACTTTGTACTACACTACCATATACTATACTACTATATTCTATACTATATATACTATACTTCTATACTTTATACTACACTACTATATACTTTACTACTATACTTTATACTACACTACTATATACTATACTACTATACTTTATACTACACTGCTATATACAATACTACTATACAACACTACTATATTCTATACCACTATATACTCCATACTACACTACTATATACTGTACTACACTACTATATACTATACTACTATACTTTATACTACACTACTGGAGACAATACTACTATACTCTATACTACACTACTATATTCTATACTACTATATACTATACTCCATACTTCACTACTATACACTACACTACTATATACTACACTACTATACACTACACTACTATATTCTATACTACACTACTATATACTACACTACTATACACTACACTACTGTATTCTATACTACACTACTATACACTACACTGCTATATTCTACACTACTATATACTATACTCCATACTACACTACTATATACTATACCACTGTACTCTATACTACACTACTATATTCTATACTACACTACTATATACTGCACTACTATATTCTACACTACTAGATACTATACTCTATGCTGCATTACTATATACTATTCTACTACACTCTATACTACACTACTATATACTATACTACTATACTCTGTACTACACTACTATATGCTGTACTACTATACTCTATACTACACTACTTAATACTATTATACTATACGCTATACTACATTACTATATACTATACTTCTATACTACACTACTATACTCTATACTACACTACTATATACTATGCTATTATACTCTATACTACACTACTGTGCACTGTACTATACTACTATATTGTATACTGCACTATATACTATACTACTATACTCTATACTACACTACTATATATGATACTACTATACTCTATATTGCACTACCATATACTATACTACTATACGCTGTATTACACTACTATATACTACACTATACTCCAATACTGTATACTGCACTATATACTATACTGCTATACTGTATACTGCACTATATACTATACTACTTTACTGTATACTGCACTACTATATACTATGCTACTATACTGTATACTACAATACTATACTACTATACTGTATACTACACTACTATATACTATACTACTTTACTCTACTAAAATACTATACTGTATGCTGCGCTACTATATACTATACTCTACTAAAATACTATACTGTATACTACACTACTATATTCTATACTACTATACTCTACTAAAATACTCAAATCTACCTTTGTTGTATTACTGATGCGTGATTGCGGTTGTTAGTGTTAGTGAAGCCAGGAAACAGAGAGGAATCCTGGGTATGTTGAACTTGTGGTATGGAACTCTGGTTCTCTTGATGGATGATGCAGTGAAACTTCCTGAATTGTCCAGTCTTCTGACACATACCCTACAAATATTACCAACTGTGGCTTATCTTGAACATCACAGGACTCATCCAAAGCCAGACTGAAATACTGGCATTTCTCAAGATCTGAATAGAACTGTTTCTAACGCTACCACTGTATACTACTATACTACAGCACAACTACTACTGTATACTACTACTACACTACAGCACAACTACTACTGTATACTACTACTATACTACAGCACAACTACTACTGTATACTACTACTACACTACAACACAACTACTACTGTATACTACTACTACACTACAACACAACTACTACTGTATACTACTACTATACTACAACACAACTACTACTATACTACAACACAACTACTACTGTATATTACTACTATACTACAACACAACTACTACTATATACTACTACTATACTGCAACACACCTACACCACTATGACGCGGTTAGCTTAATCCCTCTGATACACATACAGTACTGTGACTGTGTGTGTGTGTGTGTGTGTAGGAGATTAACAGTTCAGTGGCAGAGCTCCCCCTCACTATCTCCTATGACACCATCTCTCTGGGTCGCCTTCGTTTCTGGATTCACATGCAGGATGCTGTCTTCTCCCTGCAGCAGTTTGGTATGACACACACACACACACACACACACACACACACACACAGTTTAGGATAATGAGTTAATTATTATTTGATTTATTTAAACAGGGGTAACTAACTGAGACAAGGTATGTGCCAGCAGTGCCCTGTTGAAGGCAGAATATATACATTACAGTGTGTGTGCAGTATATTTTACAAATGTGTGTCTGTGTGCAGTATATTTGATAGACGTGATGTGTGTGTGTGTGCGATAGTTGTATATTTGACGAGCGTGTGTGTTAGTTGTATATTTAACGTGTGTGTGTGTGTGTGTGTGTGCCAAGTGTATATTTGACGAGCGTGTGTGTCAGCTGTATATTTAACGTGTGTGTGTTGTATATTTTACGTGTGTGTGTGTGTGTGTGTGTGTGTGTGTGTGGTAGTTGTATATTTTACGTGTGTGTTTGTGTGTTAGATTTATATTTGACGTGTGTGTGTGTTAGTTGTATATTTGATGAACGTGTGTGTCAGTTGTATATTTAACGTGTGTGTGTTGGATTTATATTTGACGTGTGTGTGTGTGTGTGTGTGTTGTATATTTAACCTGTGTGTGTGTGTGTGTGTGTGTGTGTGTTCCAGGTTTCACAGAGAAAGATGCTGATGAGATCAAAGGAATCTTTATTTAACCTGTGTGTGTGTGTGTGTGTGTGTGTTCCAGGTTTCACAGAGAAAGATGCTGATGAGATCAAAGGAATCTTTGTTGACACTAATCTCTACTTCCTGGCTCTCACCTTCTTTGTAGCAGCCTTCCACGTGAGTTTCATAACCCATAACCCCTAACCCCTAACCCCTTGTTCTCAGCCCAGTCCTCAAGGACCCCCACCCATTCCAGGTATTTGGTCTTCCCAGTTTCTAACACACCTGGTGTAATCAGTCACATACAGCAATGCCTTGACTAATTGCACCTGGTGTGTTAGAAACTGGGAAGGTTAAATTGTGTGGGGGTCCTTGAGGACTGGGTTGAGAACCACTGCCCTAACCCTACCCCCATAACCCTAACCCTAACCCCCCATAACCCTAACCTTAACCCCCATAACCCTAACCCTAATCCTAACCCTACCCGCATAACCCTAACCCCCTATAACCCTACCCCAGCCCCCATAACCCGAAACCTAACCCTACCCCTGCCCCCATAACCCTAACCCTAACCCTAATCCTAATCCTAGCCCTACTTGCAGAACCCTAACCCCAACTGACTAGCTAACTGACTGTTTCCTGTCTGTAGCTGCTGTTTGACTTCCTGGCGTTTAAGAATGACATCAGCTTCTGGAAGCAGAAGAAGAGCATGGTGGGAATGTCCAGCAAGGCAGGTGAGATAACCAATCACAGCTCTGCCTCTCAGTGATGTCTCTCAGAGGCATGTGAGACAACCAATCACAGCTCTGCCTCTCAGTGATGTCACTCAGACATGAGACGACCAATCACAGCTCTGCCTCTCAGTGATGTCACTGATCCAGCTGTTTGTTACAAACCAAACCAGCAGATCATTTAGAAAGTAATGAATGTCAAAAGGTGTAACACTGACCCTAACCCATTCTGTGGTTAATATGAGAGGTCACCCTGACCCTAACCCATTCTGTGGTTAATATGAGAGGTCACCCTGACCCTAACCCATTCTGTGGTTAATATGAGAGGTCACCCTGACCCTAACCCATTCTGTGGTTAATATGAGAGGTCACCCTGACCCTAACCCATTCTGTGGTTAATATGAGAGGTCACCCTGACCCTAACCCATTCTGTGGTTAATATGAGAGGTCACCCTGACCCTAACCCATTCTGTGGTTAATATGAGAGGTCACCCTGACCCTAACCCATTCTGTGGTTAATATGAGAGGTCACCCTGACCCTAACCCATTCTGTGGTTAATATGAGAGGTCACCCTGACCCTAACCCATTCTGTGGTTAATTTGACAGGTCATTCTGACCCTAACCCATTCTGTGGTTAATATGAGAGGTCACCCTGACCCTAACCCATTCTGTGACTAATATGAGAGGTCACCCTGACCCTAACCCATTCTGTGGCTAATATGAGAAGTCATCCTGACCCTAACCCATTCTGTGGCTAATATGAGAAGTCATCCTGACCCTAACCCATTCTGTGGCTAATATGAGAGGTCACCCTGACCCTAACCCATTCTGTGGCTAATATGAGAGGTCACCCTGACTCTAACCCATTCTGTGGCTAATATGAGAGGTCACCCTGACCCTAACCCATTCTGTGGTTAATATGAGAGGTCAGCCTGACCCTAACCCATTCTGCTTTCTGAAGATAGTGACATAATAGCACCTGTAGGTCGTAGGTCATAGGCACTGACACTATGTGAGCCATCCATGGGTTAGGGTTAAGGGTTAAAGGTTAAGGGTTAAAGGCTCTACATTTTTGCCCTGCAGTCTAACTGATAAATGTATGTGTGTGTGTGTGTGTGTGTGTGTGTGTGTGTGTGTGTGTGTGTGTGTCAGTCCTGTGGAGGTGTTTCAGCACCATAGTTATCTTCCTCTACCTGTTTGATGAACAGACCAGCATGCTAGTCCTTCTCCCTGCAGGAGTGGGATCCCTCATAGAGGTACACACACACACAACCACTACTCACACACACACACACACACACACACACACTACACAGACATTACACTTCACACACACACACACACACCACCAACACTACACGCTACACATACATTACACTACACACACACACACACACACACACACACACACACACACACACACACACACTCACTCACTCTCAGTGTCCACATGGTAATGTGTCTCTACCCTCTAGGTCTGGAAGGTGAAGAAAGCCTTTAAAATCCAGCTGTGGTGGAAAGGACTCAAGCCCACCTTTGTGGTAAGGGTTACTACATTATGACCTCTGACCTTTGTGGTAAGGGTAACTACATTATGACCCCCGTCCTTTGTAGTAAGGGTTACTACATTATGACCCCTGACCTTTGTGGAAAGGGTTAGAAGGTCTGAAATGCTATGTTGTGTTCTGCTCTTGATAGTTTGGAAAACTAGATGAATCAGAACGAAGAACAGAGGAGTATGACACCCTGGTAAGACACACACACACACACACACACACACACACACAGACACACTCAGAGACACAGACCCACAGTGTGTGCTCTGTGTTCAGGCTATGAAGTACCTGTCCTACCTGCTGTACCCCCTTTGTTTGGGAGGGGCGGTCTACGCCCTGGTCTACCTGAGATACAAAAGGTACACACACACTGTCACCCAGGTAACGGGGAAGCTTATCATCATATATCCCATAATAATCTTAATAGTGTTGTTGATTATTGAATTAGAGTGATAATGTTTCTCTCTCTCTCTCTCTCTCTCTCTCACAGCTGGTACTCGTGGCTGATCAACAGTCTAGTCAATGGTAAACTCACCTGGACACTAACATTCCCTTTGTAGAACTCACCTGGACACTAACATTCCCTTTGTAGAACTCACCTGGACACTAACATTCCCTTTGTATAAAGCTGCTAGGTGCATAACGTGTGTAGTGTGTAGCTGTGTATACCATGGAATAGTGTGTGTAGGGTTAGTAATGTATGTGGGTTTTTGTGGGGTTATGTGTATGTGTGTATGTGTGTATGTGTGCGTGTGTGTGCGTGTGTGTTTGTGTGTGTGTGTGTGTGTGTGTTCCAGGAGTGTACGCGTTTGGCTTCCTCTTCATGCTGCCTCAACTCTTCGTCAACTACAAGGTTAGTGATGTCATGTTGAACAATAATATCCTCGGTGTGTGTGTGTGTGTGTGTGTGTGTGTTTGTGTGTGTGTGTGTGTGTGTGTGTGTGTGTGTGTGTGTGTGTGTGTGTGTGTGTGTGTGTGTGTGTGTGTGTGTGTGTGTGTGTGTCAGCTCATTGTTAAAAGGTGTGTGTGTGTGTGTGTGTGTGTGTGTGTGTGTGTGTGTGTGTGTGTGTGTGTGTGTGTGTGTGTGTGTGTGTGTGGGTGTAGATTACCAGACTTTAGCTAAATGTCCGCCCATGTTCTTGATCAGTCACTGACATCTGATGGCTGACTGGCTACATGGCACACCCAGCTCTGCTTCTTCTGTGGTATTAACCAGCTCTGCTTCTTCTGTGGTATTAACAAGCTCTGCTTCTTCTATGGTATGAACTAGCTCTGCTTCTTCTGTGGTATAAACCAGCTTTTCTTCTTCTGTGGTTTGTCCCCAGTTTAAGTCTGTGGCCCACCTGCCGTGGAAGGCCTTCATGTACAAGGTGAGAGATACGCTGCTAGAGATTATGATGAATTAGTATTGATTAGCATTGATTAGCATTGATTACCATTGATGATGGGCCTTGACCCATGGGGCCCGGTCGGGCACAGCCCGAAGAGACAACGTGGAACCGCCGCCCTGTGGGCCCACCACCTGCAGGGACAGACATTGGGGTCGGGTGCAATGCCAACCGGGTAGCAGGCATAGGCGGGGACCTAGGCGTGCTGACCCCTGGCATCGTAGACTGGTCCTAGGGACGTGGAATGTAACCTCTCTGGTGGGAAAGGAACCGGAGCTAGTGCGGGAGGTGGAGCAGTACCAACTAGACATAGTTGGGCTCGCCTCGACGCATAGCTCTGGTTCTGGAACCCAAGTCCTGGAGAGGGGCTGGACTCTTTTGTTTTCCGGAGTCGCCCAGGGTGAGAGGCGCTGGGCAGGTGTGGGAATTCTTACGAGTCCCCGGCTGGGCGCCGCTGTATTGGAGTTTTCCCCGGTGAACGAGAGGGTCGCCTCTTTGCAACTGCGAGTTGCTGGGGGGAAGGCTCTGACTGTTGTTTGTCCTTATGCACCAAATGGCAGTTCAGAGTATCCGGCCTTCTTGGAGTCGCTGGGTGGGGTCCTGTCAAGGGTACCATCTAGTGATTCTATAGTTCTGCTGGGGGACTTCAACGCCCATGTGGGTGACAATGGAGAAACCTGGAGAGGGGTGATTGGGAGGAATGGCCTGCCCGATCTGAACCAGAGTGGTGCTTTGTTGTTGGACTTCTGTGCTAGGCATGGATTGTCCATAACGAACACCATGTTCGAGCATAGGGAGGTTCATAAGTGTACCTGGTACCAGAACACCCTAGGCCGCAGATTCATGATCGACTTTGTGGTCGTATCATCAGACCTGCGGCCGTATGTCTTGGACACTCGGGTAAAGAGAGGAGCTGAGCTGTCAACTGATCACCACCTGGTGGTGAGTTGGATCAGATGGCGGGGGAGGCTGCCGGACAGACCCGGTAAACCCAAATGTGTAGTGAGGGTGAATTGGGAACGTCTGGTTGAGGACCCTGTCCGGGAGGTCTTCAACTCCCACCTCCGGAAGAACTTCTCGTGCATCCCGGGGGAGGTTGGGAACATTGATTCCGAGTGGACCATGTTCAAAACCTCCATTGTGGAAGCGGCTACTAGGAGTTGTGGTCAGAAGGTCGTCGGTGCCTGTCGTGGCGGCAACCAAAGAACCCGCTGGTGGACACCAGCAGTGAAGGAAGCCGTCAGACTGAAGAAGGAAGCCTTTCGGGCTTGGTTGGCCCAGGGGTCTCCTGAAGCAGCAGATGGGTACCGGGCGGCCCGAAGGGCTGCAGCTTTGGTAGTCAAAGAAGAAAAAACCTGGGTGTGGGAGGAGTTGGGGGAGGCTATGGAGAAGGACTTTCGGTTGGCCTCAAGGAAGTTCTGGCAAACCGTTAGACGGCTCAGAAAGGAAAGCAGGGATTGGCCCAGGCTCTGTTGAGCAAGGGAGGAGAACTGCTGACCCGGACTGGGGATTCGGCCATTCGGTCCCTATATAACCGGAGTGAAAGTTGTGTCCGTATACTCGGCACAAAGTCAAATACGTTTTCAGTTGGTGTTGGACTCCGTCAGGGCTGCCCCTTGTCACCGGTTCTGTTTGTGATTTTCATGGATAGAATCTCAAGGCGTAGCCGGGGGGAGGAGTGTGTCCAGTTTGGGGACCTCAGAATTGCTTCTCTGCTTTTTGCAGATGATGTGGTTCTGTTGGCTTCTTCAGACTGTGACCTTCAGCATGCACTGGAGCGGTTTGCAGCTGAGTGTGAAGCGGTCAGGATGAGAGTCAGCACGTCCAAGTCTGAGGCCATGGTTCTCTGCCGGAAAGCGGTGGAGTGCTCTCTCCGGGTTGGGAGTGAGTTGCTGCCCCAAGCGAGGGAGTTCAAGTATCTCAGGTTCTTGTTCACGAGTGAGGGAAAAATGGAGCGTGAGATTGACAGGCGGATTGGTGCAGCATCAGCAGTAATGCGGGCTTTGTACCGGACCGTCGTGGTGAAGAAGGAGCTGAGCCGAAAGGCGAAACTGGCAATTTACCAGTCGGTCTACGTTCCAACCCTCACCTATGGTCATGAGCTTTGGGTGGTGACCGAAAGAATAAGATCGCGAGTACAAGCGGCTGAAATGTGTTTCCTCCATAGGGTGGCTGGGTTCAGCCTTAGGGATAGGGTAAAGCGGCGGATTAGCGGCGGAAAATGGATGGATGGATGGATGGATAGACCATTGATTAGCATTGATTACCATTGATTAGTATTGATTGTGCTTACTGGTGGTGAGAGGGTCTTTATTGATCGGTATTGATTACTTCTGTTTCCTCAGGCCTTCAATACCTTCATCGACGATGTGTTTGCCTTCATCATCACCATGCCGACGTCTCACAGACTGGCTTGTTTCCGTGACGACGTAGTTTTCCTTGTCTACCTGTACCAGCGATGGTAAAACTCACACAGTCTGCCTTCTCTCTCATACACATACATACACACACACACACACACACATACACGTACACACACTTTGCACCAAAGGCTAACTGCCCCACCCCTCTCAGGTTGTACCCTGTGGATAAGACCAGAGTAAACGAATACGGAGTATCCTACGATGAAGAGCCCAAACCTGGTCCCACCTGTACCTCTGTCTCACCTGGTCCCACCTGTAACTCTGTCTCACCTGGTACCACCTGTCTGTCTGCTCATCTCGTCCCACCTGTCTGTCTGCTCACCTCGTCCCACCTGTCTGTCTGCTCACCTGGTCCCACCTGTACCTCTGTCTCACCTGGTCCCACCTGTAACTCTGTCTCACCTGGTCCACATGTCTGTCTGTCCACCTGGTCCCACCTGTACCTCTGTCACCTCTGTCTCACCTGTCTGTCTGCCACCTGTCTGTCTGCTCTCGTACCTGTCTGTCTCTCACCTGGTCCCACCTGTAACTCTGTCTCACCTCACCTGGTCCCACCTGTACCTGTCTGTCTCACCTGGTCCCACCTGTACCTCTGTCTCACCTGGTCCCACCTGTACCTCTGTCTCACTTGGTCCCACCTGTCTGTCTGCTCACCTCGTCCCACCTGTCTGTCTGCTCACCTCGTCCCACCTGTCTGTCTGCTCACCTGGTCCCACCTGGTCCCACCTGTCTGTCCCACCTGTATGTCTGCTCACCTGGTCCCACCTGTACCTCTGTCTCACCTGGTCCCATCTGTACCTCTGTCTCACCTGGTCCCACCTGTACCTCTGTCTCACCTGGTCCCACCTGTACCTCTGTCTCACCTGGTCCCACCTGTACCTCTGTCTAACCTGTATCTGCCTTATCTGGACTCACTTGTCTGACCTGGACCCCCTGTCTATCTAAATAACAGAAGCTTTACATGGGCTGATATGAAGTCTTTAGTGAGAGAGAGGTGACCACCAGCCTTACACACAGGGCAGCTCTTTGAGTGCTGCCATAGTATTAGGCTAACCAAGGCCATGAGAATAATGTGCCAAACAACAGTACCTGTCTTTCTGCTTGCTGGACCAGTGGATGGCCTGTCTGTCTGCTTACTGGACCAGTGGATAACCTGTCTGTCTGCTTACTGGACCAGTGGATAACCTGACTGTCTACTCGCTGGACCAGTGGATAACCTGTCTGACTGCTTACTGGACCAGCAGATGACCTGTCTGTCTGTTCAGTGCGCCAGTGGATGATCTGTCTGTCTGCTCAATGGACCAGTGGATGGCCTTTCTGTCTGAACATTGGACCAGTGAATGATTCCTGGTTTGTCAGTGAAATGGGTTATGAAGCATGTTGAGGCTTAGGGGAGATTATAACCATAAAGAAGAAGCACTAGTATTATTATCATTATTATTATTGTTATAAAGGGACCTTACTGTTTACCTTCCACTGACCAATCAGAGTTCATATTCATTTGTCTTAAATTGCTTTAATTCTATAAACCTTCATGTGTTTTTATTTTGAACAGAGTGAAATTAAATAAGCTGTAAGATACTAGCCTGTGTGATTACTGTGTGATGTTACTGCTGGCTATTGTTGCTGCTAGTGGTTCCCCAGACTATCTAACAAGCCTAACCCCAACCCTGCCTAAGTAAGGTCTGACTCTGATCCAAACAAAGTCTGACTCTGATCCAAACAAAGTCTGACTCTGATCCAAACAAAGCCTGACTCTGATCCAATCAAAGGCTGACTGATCCTGTAGGCCCTCTGTGACATTGGTTAAACTACCCCATGATGAACACGTCCATCAATTAACAATAATAAGCACCGAAATGTGTTGGTTATTAGGTAACTTTGAATTTAATTAAATATATTAAGTATATTTAATTTAAGTGAAATAATTAGTTATCAGGTATATGGCATCCTCCTTTGAAATGCCTTTACTGAATCCAAGCTACGCGCTCCCTCCTGAATGTTGTTCCCACACTCGTAGTCTCTGCTGGTCAGGGTTAGGGTTAACCCTGAGAGTCACACCACATTGGAGTGGACAGGACTGTCTCATAAGGATATCATAAGCCGAGCGATTTAGGAGAGGTTTAACTGATTTGAAACTCAGTATTCCACTGTCTTACCCTAACCCTAACCCTGACCCTAACCCAGGTCCAGCTCTTTACTCTGCAGGCAGGTGATCGCTTTCACAAAAAAGGTCTAGAAAATAGATTATTCATTTCAAATTGAGTTATCTAAGTGAGTGTTGTAATATTATTAATTGGTTTCTCACTATAAAATAAAACCGCTAAATTCATTAAGCATTACATTTAGAAATATATTGTATTTTATAAGTCGGAGTCTCTAACTTATATGTCTGTAATGAACCAAATAGTGCAAGTGTTTTTGAATTTGTCTCTTACGCTAAGCTAACACATCTGTTTCTGATCAAACTGTTGGCATTGTAGCTAAACGGTAAAGAATAATTACTTGAAAACAGCCCAAAATCCTAAAAACCATCTTCCATCCATCCATCCATTTTCCGCCGCTTATCCGGGGCAGGGTCGCGGTGGCAGCAGGCTCAGCAGGGTATTCCAGCCGTCCCTATCCCCAGCAACGCTTTCTCGATCCTCCTGGAGGATCCCGAGGCGTTCCCAGGCCAGACGAGATATATAATCTCGCCAGCGTGTTCTGGGTCTACCCCGGGGTCTCCTACCAGTAGGGTGTGCCCGGAAAACCTCCAACGGGAGGCGCCCAGGAGACATCCTAATCAGATGGCCGCACCACCTCATCTGGCTCCTTTCGACGCGAAGGAGCAGCGGCTCTACTCCGAGCTCCCTCCGGATGACCGAGCTCTTTACCCTTTCCCTAAGGCTGAGCCCAGCCACCCTCCGGATGACCAAGCTCTTTACCCTATCCCTAAGGCTGAGCCCAGCCACCCTACGGAGGACCGAGCTCTTTACCCTATCTCTAAGGCTGAGCCCAGCCACCCTACGGAGGACCGAGCTCTTTACCCTATCCCTAAGGCTGAGCCCAGCCACCCTACGGAGGACCGAGCTCTTTACCCTATCCCTAAGGCTGAGCCCAGCCACCCTACGGAGGACCGAGCTCTTTACCCTATCCCTAAGGCTGAGCCCAGCCACCCTACGGATGACCGAGCTCTTTACCCTATCCCTAAGGCTGAGCCCAGCCACCCTACGGAGGACCGAGCTCTTTACCCTATCTCTAAGGCTGAGCCCAGCCACCCTACGGAGGACCGAGCTCTTTACCCTATCCCTAAGGCTGAGCCCAGCCACCCTACGGAGGACCGAGCTCTTTACCCTATCCCTAAGGCTGAGCCCAGCCACCCTACGGAGGACCGAGCTCTTTACCCTATCCCTAAGGCTGAGCCCAGCCACCCTACGGAGGACCGAGCTCTTTACCCTATCCCTAAGGCTAAGCCCAGCCACCCTACGGAGGACCGAGCTCTTTACCCTATCCCTAAGGCTGAGCCCAGCCACCCTCCGGATGACCGAGCTCTTTACCCTATCCCTAAGGCTGAGCCCAGCCACCCTACGGAGGACCGAGCTCTTTACCCTATCCCTAAGGCTGAGCCCAGCCACCCTACGGAGGACCGAGCTCTTTACCCTATCCCTAAGGCTAAGCCCAGCCACCCTAAGGAGGAAACACATTTCAGCCGCTTGTACTCGCGATCTTATTCTTTAGGTCACTACCCAAAGCACATGACCATAGGTGAGGGTTGGAACGTAGACCGACTGGTAAATCGCCAGTTTCGCCTTCCGGCTCAGCTCCTTCTTCACCACGACGGTCCGGTACAACGCCCGCATTACTGCTGATGCTGCACCAATCCGCCTGTCAATCTCACGCTCCATTTTTCCCTCACTCGTGAGCAAGAACCCGAGATACTTGAACTCCCTCGCTTGGGGCAGCAACTCAATCCCAACCCGGAGAGAGCACTCCACCGCTTTCCGGCAGAGAACCATGGCCTCAGACTTGGAGGTGCTGACTCTCATCCCGACCGCTTCACACTCAGCTGCAAACCGCTCCAGTGCATGCTAAAGGTCACAGTCTGAAGAAGCCAACAGAACCACATCATCTGCAAAGAGCAGAGAAGGAATTTTGAGGTCCCCAAACTGGACACACTCCTCCCCCCGGCTACGCCTTGAGATTCTATCCATGAAAATCACAAACAGAACCGGTGACAAGGGGCAACCCTGGCGGAGTCCAACACCCACTGAAAAAATATTTGACTTTTGCCGAGTATACGGACAGAACTCTCACTCCGGTTATATAGGGACCGAATGGCTCGTAGCAAAATGTCTAAAAAAAACATCTTGAGGAGTCCAAACAGCTCCAGGAGACAAGGGCAACGCACCCTAACCCTAACTCCTCCCACCTGGCTAACCCTAGCCCTAACCCCTCCCACCGGAGAGAGCTGGACCTGAGTCCCAACGACCTGGAGGTTTCAGGGATTAAACTACTCTGCTGGATTAGATAGTCCACACTGTAGACTAGAACTACTCTCTTCTGGATTAGATAGTTCACACTGTAGACTGGAACTACTCTCTGCTGGTTTAGATAGTCCGCAATGTAGACTGGAACTACTCTCTTCTGGATTAGATAGTCCACACTGTAGACTGGAACTACTCTCTGCTGGTTTAGATAATCCACACTGTAGACTGGAACTACTCTCTGCTGGTTTAGATAATCCACACTGTAGACTGGAACTACTCTCTGGCTGGATTAGATAATCCACACTGTAGACTGGAACTACTCTCTGGCTGGATTAGATAATCCACACTGTAGACTGGAACTACTCTCTGGCTGGATTAGATAATCCACACTGTAGACTGGAACTACTCTCTTCTCTATTAGATAGTCCAGTCCTGTGATGAATTGCTAGCCTCTGCTATCCACTGCTCTAGTCTGAGAGCTGTGATAAATTGCTAGCCTCTGCTATCCACTGCTCTAGTCTGAGAGCGCTGTGATGAAGTGCAAGGCTCTGCTATCCACTGCTCTAGTCTAAGAGCTGTGATGAAGTGCAAGCCTCTGCTTTCCACTGCTCTTGTCTGAGAGACAATGGAGGAGTCAGTGTTCTCATCTCCAATCAGAACGGCCCGCTATTTCCTTTGTCTTTGGTGTGACAGCTTGTTTTGGCATGCAGGCCAATTTAGCTTGAACTATATTTTAATCTTATTATTTAATAACCTTGATTTCTGTCTGTTTTGCTGTTGAACAACCCATCTATCTAAAGGTGAACTCAAGCTGAGAGGAAGGTGGCTAACAGCATGTCACACAGTGTCTCATATATATTTGCTGTGTTAGGAATTGCCTACTATGCATACATAACATACTAAATATGAAGTTTTTTTGGCATATTTAGTATGTTAAGGACGTTAAGTATGTACTTCCGTACATAGCCCATAGAACTATGTGGGGAGTTCACTGATATTTTGTTTAAAATTTCATAAGATTTGGAAATATGAGTAAAATGGCATTGGCATGCACAGTGTTACGGTTAAAAATAAAGTCATATTTTTTTCAAACATACATTAGAATTTTGAATATAAAGTGCAAAGTGTCCTCCTTGGTGTTGTGGAAATGGCCCTGAGGCTCTCAACCCCATCATCAACAGTTTGCTCACTACCGTTTGTGTCCACTGGGGGTCAGTAAAGCGCCATGTGAGCCTGAGGTCAGGTTGCTGTGCCGCTCTCTCCTGTGTTCTCGTTCTGGAATGGAGAGTTTGACAGAGTTCCAGCCGCTTGACCTGGGGCTCAGAGGGTTAAGGGTCAGAACCTGGGGCTCAATGGGTTAAGGGTCAGAACCTGGGGCTCAGAGGGTTAAAGGTCAACACGCTCTGGGGAACCCGGCATGGGACTCCAGCTACGTA
>JAPMUY010008959.1:67500-78512 GCA_026901105.3 Galaxias olidus
ACTCTTCGTTAAAGGATATCTTTGTTAACTCTTTGTTAGAGGAGATCTTTGTTGACAATGATCCTCTATGGCTTCTTCTCAAAGTGGTTTGTCATTGTCATTGTCTCTTTAATAGGAGTGTGTGTGCGTATTGTAAGATTTGTTTACGGTGTGTGTCTGTGTGTAGTGTGCATTTTTTAGGTGTATATCGTTATGCTTTTTAGATGTGTGTGTAGTGTGTGTGTAGTGTGTGTGTGTGTGTGTGTGTGTGTGTGTGTGTGTGTGTATTGTGCATTTTTCCGGTCGTGTGTGTGTGTGTGTGTGTTTATATCTAGGATGCCTGAGGCGGTAAAGTCTGTCTGTCCAGTTTCTCTGTTGGAGAACCATCGACTGTCTGGCTGGGTATGGGTGTGTGTGTCTGTGTGTGTGTGTATTTCTCTGTGTGTGCGTGTGTGAATTTGTCTGTGCGTGTGGGTGGATGTGGATATTTCTGTGTGTGTTTCTCTGTGTGTGTCTGTGTGTGTGTGTGTGTTTCTGTTTGTGTGTGTGTTTCTGTTTGTGTGTGTGTGTGTGTGTGTGTGTACGAGTGTGTGTACGTGTTTCTGTTTGTGTATGTGTGTGTGTGTATGTGTTTCTGTTTGTGTGTGTGTGTGTGTGTGTGTGTGTATGTGTGTGTATGTGTGTATGTGTGTGTATGTGTTTCTGTTTGTGTACGTATATGTGTATGTGTGTGTGTGTGTGTGTGTGTGTGTATGTGTTTCTGTTTGTGTGTGTGTGTGTATGTGTGTGTGTGTGTGCGTGTGTGTGTGTATGTGCTAGTCTCCCCAAACCTCCGTTCTGTCCTTGCCCCAGGCTGTCTTTCTCTTGAGTCTCCAGACCTTTCTCACCCATTGTGGGTCTGTGTGTGTTTGTCTGTCTGTGTGTGTGTGTGTGTGTGTTTGTCTGTCTGTGTGTGTGTCTCTGTGTGTATGTTTCTCTGTGTGTATGTGTTTGTGTCTTTCTATGTGTGTGTGTGTGTGTGTGTTTCTCTGTGAGTATGTGTTTGTGTGTTTCTGTGTGTGTGTTTCTCTGTGTGTTTCTCTGTGTGTGTGTGTGTGTGTGTGTTTCTGTGTGTGTGTGTGTTTCTCTGTGTGAGTGTTTGTCTGTCTGTGTGTATGTGTGTGTTTCTGTGTGTGTGTGTGAGTGTTTGTCTATGTGTGTGTCTGTGTGTGTGTTTCTGTGTGTGTGTTTCTCTGTGAGTATGTGTTTGTGTGTTTCTGTGTGTGTGTGTGTTTCTCTGTGTGTATTTTCTCTGTGTGTATGTTTCTCTGTGTGTGTGTTTTTCTGTGTGTGTGTGTGTGTGTGTGTGTTTCTCTGTGTGTGTGTGTGTGTGTGTTTCTCTGTGTGTGTGTGTGTGTGTGTGTGTGTGTGTGTGTGTGTGTGAGTGATTAATGTGGGAGGGTTTACTGCTAATCTCTTGCTAATGTAGATGAATGTTCCATTAGGCTAAAGACCAGGTGGAATGTGTGTGTTTGCACGTCCATGTGTGTTTGTACGTGCTTGTGTGTGTGTGTGTGTGTGTTTGTACCTGCATTCTATGAGGGGTCGCTAGGGACATTGTTCAGAATCACCATGCATACACATGTACTTTACCATATTCAGAATCACCATGCATATACATGGACTTTACATTATTCAGAATCACCATGCATATACATGGACTTTACATTATTCAGAATCACCATGCATATACATGGACTTCATATTATTCAGAATCACCATGCATATACATGTACTTTATATTATTCAGAATTACTATGCATATACATGTACTTTATATTATACAGAATTACCATGCATATACATGTACTTTATATTATTAAGAATCACCATGCATATACATGTACTTCATATTATTCAGAATCACCATGCATATGCATGTACTTCATATTATTCAGCATTACCATGCATATACATGTATACACACAAATAACTGAAAAACTATACGCTCGCATGCACAGGTGAAAAGCTCTCATGAGCTTCTCATGAGAAAACTATTGAAAAGCTTTTAGTATAGATATACTAGTAAAGTGTTCTAATATACACGGGTAAAATGCTATACCACATGCAGTGTGGTCAAAACATTTAGCATAAACTGTTGTAAAGCTTTCACACATACTTGTAGAATGTGCTTATGTAGTATTGTGAAAACCTTTTGCATAAACTTTTGAAAAGCTTTCACACATATTAGTGAAGTGTGTTCATATTACCAATCAAGGGAGCATTACACCCCAAAACAACAACAAATCCATCATTCTCCTCTTATTATAAACAACAGGACAAGTGAGAGAAGTTTCATAATGGAGTTCTATATTCCGAACACTGATAAAGCACACTTTGAGAAAGCACAATCAATGACGTAAGAGATTGTATTGTTCGGATTTGAGATCCTAAAAATGAATGCACCTACGGACCAGCGGAAAACGTAGCTAGCTAGCTAACTGTTTATTTACAACATGTCCTTCATGTTCTCCCGATCCCTCGTTACTATTACAGCTAGCTAACTGTTTATTAACAACCTGACACCAAAGCATGGTCAACCAATCGTAGCTAGCTAGCTAACTGTTTATTAACAACCTGACACCAAAGCATGGTCAACCAATCGTAGCTAGCTAGCTAACTGTTTATTTACAACCTGACCCCAAAGCATGGTCAACCAATCGTAGCTAGCTAGCTAACTGTTTATTTACAACCTGACCCCAAAGCATGGTCAACCAATTGTAGCTAGCTAGCTAACTGTTTATTTACAACCTGACACCAAAGCATGGTCAACCAATCGTAGCTAGCTAGCTAACTGTTTATTTACAACCTGACACCAAAGCATGGTCAACCAATCGTAGCTAGCTAGCTAACTGTTTATTTACAACCTGACACCAAAGCATGGTCAACCAATCGTTAGACACGCCCCATTTCCTAGGGGGTCGTGATTTAATTCTCTAGGATTTCTGGGTGTTGTGGTCCACTGTGAACGGCCAAACTAGATTTGAACGCTAAGCTTGAGAAGTGAAAACAATGTGAAACGCGCTGAAAATCTTCACGCATGAGATTATTTTGGTACGTAAGGCACAGATGTGCCGTAATTAACATTTGAAACAAATGATTGAGTGAAAAGTTAGGGTGAAATTCCCATTTAAAATGCTCATCTATAGTATGGTAAAAAATCTTTCATATAGTATGGTAAAAAAAAACTTTCATATAGTATAGTAAAAAACTTTCATATAAACCATTGAAAAGCTTTCAGTTACTATTGTAAAAAAATATAATTTTGCTTGAAAGCATTTCAGTATGGTGGGAGGATTTTAGTGTGTTGTATTAAATTATTTCAGTTGAACCGGAAGGCGTTTCAGTGGAATGATAAAGCCTCACGGACAGGCCTGGTTCTAGAATACGTTCTCTGAGGGGCAGGGCCTGGTTCTAGAATGCATTCTCTAAGGGGCAGGGCCTGGTTCTAGAATGCATTCTCTAAGGGGCAGGGCCTGGTTCTAGAATGCATTCTCTGAGGGGCAGGGCCTGGTTCTAGAATGCATTCTCTAAGGGGCAGGGCCTGGTTCTAGAATGCATTCTCTAAGGGGCAGGGGCTGGTTCTAGAATACGTTCTCTAAGGGGCTGGGCCTGGTTCTAGAATACGTTCTCTGAGGGGCAGGGCCTGGTTCTAGAATGCATTCTCTAAGGGGCAGGGGCTGGTTCTAGAATACGTTCTCTGAGGGGCAGGGCCTGGTTCTAGAATGCATTCTCTAAGGGGCAGGGGTGCGATTTGTCAAATTTCCAGAGGGGTGGATAAAATTCCGACAGGGGGGTGGTAAATTGCAAGTTCTGAATTGGTCATTAGGCTATTTTCTTCACCTTTCAAGGTTACCATAATGCACCTTTTCATTGCTGTTGAAATATAAGAATATACACCTGGTCAGATATTTCACCATCCCCTTGTTAACTTTTAACAAATGCCCACTGCCGATGCCTACAAGCACGTATGGAAATAAACCAGTCGAAACAGGCTCTGAAATAACGGAAAGAACATCGTACAACATACCTTCACTGAACAACTAACTGAAGAAGTTCAAGTGTCGAATGAAAGAGTCCAGTAGGCTTGTATTTGAAAGCCGATACCTTGTAATTTCTTAAAGGGTGCTAATTTGGTGTGTTGGGACAATTGCATGTATAAAATATACACTCGGCCTAAGTATTCATCATATTTTAATTCATCTTTAAAATGTAATGCATCAATAATTTCCAATATTTGAAACGGGATATTCGTTGAACAAGATGTCCATCATGTGGGCAAACTTTTGAACCCGAGTGTTTTTGCTAATGCACCTGCCACTACAGTCTGTGTACACCTCGGCCTGTCTCGCCGTGCGTGGGACGATGGAATTACGTAGCCTACACACATTTTACTAAACTAACCTAGCAATCCTTCCTGTCCATCCAAAGAGATATTTTAGGTTTAACCCAAATAGGGTGGCTAGTTGGGTCTCATATGTAGAGCATGAATCGTATGTGTGATACTCGCTATCTAGTTAAAAAATAAAGATAGCGCTAGGAACTTGCTCGGCCAAATATCAATCAGACTACTTTAAAATAGGATTTGTTTTCAAGCAAATATTTGATATTTTACTGAATACGGGGTTATCAAGATTTCTCGTTTGCCTTTTTTGGCATAGCTAATATATGTCTTACTGCAAATGCAGGTGAGACAAAATCAAAACAACCACTCCAACTACTATCTTACTATCTTTCTTGGTGCTGTCTCAATGTTGCTCTTTGAAAAGGTTTGTCTGGGGGCAGGCCGGTGCGCGCTAAGAGATAGCATAGCCAGCGTTTCAGACAATCCAATTTATACAGTCGAACTTCATTGTCCGCCTCCAGTTCAACGAAAATCCATTCAATGTTAATTTATTTTGTCACGTTTGTTGTGCTGAAACGGTTTGGGGAATTTTACATTATTCTTTGAGCAAAAATTAGACAGAATATATTTGCAATTTTAATTATACCTAAAAGGCCACTAATTAAATAGATATTGGTCGAAAATCGTAGGGGGGGGTGGAGGGGGGTGGATGGATCCCCGCTGGGGATGGATATTTACATTGCAGTGCCAGGGTGAGACAGACCAGAGCCAGGGAAATCCAGAGCTAAGGGGGCAATGACTGATGGTGAGGGGACAACATAATTATTATGTACCCCCCCCCAAAGCACACATACATTTGGAGGACACATATATTTTCTCATTGTGTTTAGAAATGCTGGGTTTTTCATGACGACAATATTAATAGATATCGCTTTAAAATCAATTTTGAGAATCAGATTGTTAATAAATATTACACACAACCAAATCTAAACAATTTGTCATTGAGACTGATCTGACAGCTTTCAGAAGGGTTTAATAATTTTTGCAATATGATACAGACCTATTACAAACTATTAAGTGTACTTTTATTGATGTATTTTCTTATATATTTTTTTCTTTCCTAGGCTATGTTCTTTCCCGACAGGGTTATTAAACAGTTCCTCCCTTTGTGTCCAAATAAGTCGAGTTTCTTTATTTTTTATTTAAGTCACCAGACTTCCCCTTATCAAACTCTTTGATCCTTTTGTTTTATCATAGCCACATCAACCTTCTATTCCTTTACATTGCATTACATTACATTACATATATAACCTCCTATTCCTTGAAAAAAGCCACACCACATTCCTCCATATCTAGACTACTTTTCTTGCTGTGCTGAAGTTGCCCTGTGCTGTCTCCACTGGCACTAACGTTAGTCGAGGCACAGCCACAATATGCCAATGGTGTGTGCTAGCTAGTAGTAGTAGTAGTACCTGTGCATGCTAGCTAGTAGCAGTAGTAGTAGCTGTGTGTGCTAGCTAGTAGCAGTAGTAGTAGTAGTAGCTGTGTGTGCTAGCTAGCAGTAGTAGTAGTAGCTGTGTGTGCTAGCTAGTAGCAGTAGTAGTAGCTGTGTGTGCTAGCTAGTAGCAGTAGTAGTAGCTGTGCATGCTAGCTAGTAGCAGTAGTAGTAGCTGTGTGTGCTAGCTAGTAGCAGTAGTAGTAGTAGTAGCTGTGCATGCTAGCTAGTAGCAGTAGTAGCTGTGTGTGCTAGCTAATAGCAGTAGTAGTAGTATCTGTGCGTGCTAGCTAGTAGCAGCAGTAGTAGTAGTAGTAGTAGTAGCTGTGCGTGCTAGCTAGTAGCAGCAGTAGTAGTTGTAGTAGCTGTGTGTGCTAGCTAGTAGTAGTAGTAGTAGTAGTAGCAGTGCGTGCTAGCTAGTAGCAGCAGTAGTAGTAGTAGTAATAGTAGTAGTAGTAGTAGCTGTCCGTGCTAGCTAGCTGTTACTAGAGAGCAGGGACATCGATCCACCCATAGAGATAGAACTCTAGATAGATCCACCTATCATTTCATAGAGATAGAACACTAGATAGATCCACTGATCCATTTTGACGAGCATAACCAGTAGTGCGAGGTTAAGAGATTATAAAATTAAACATTGTAAATTTGAATAGACCAATCGAGGCATGACGTCCCACTCTACCAATGCCCCTATACAAAAACAGTTGGCTAGCTAACATGAATATTACAGTAATGCTGTTTACATGTGTGGTAACAAGACCACGCAACAGAGTAGTGCAGTGACGAAGTGAAATGATAGCAAAATCTACATGCGTTTTATATGGCCAGACCAACCAATCAGATATAAGTAAACTTTGATTAATTCTATATGGCATGTTTATGATTGCCCAAATCTACAAGGACAAAAAAAACTAAAAAACTTTTCAGTTATAATTTTGGGATGAAGCTGGGTCAGATTGGTGGGGCATTGCATGCATGCATTTCTCTGCCAAAACGTACAAATCAATGACGTCTTTACTGTAGTCCACATGCATTTCTCTGCCAAAACGTACAAATCAATGACGTCTTTACTGTAGTCCACATACATTTCTCTGCCAAAACGTACAGATCAATGACGTCTTTACTGTAGTCCACATGTATGTCTCTGCCAAAACGTACGGATCAATGACGTCTTTACTGTAGTCCACATACATTTCTCTGCCAAAACGTACAGATCAATGACGTCTTTACTGTAGTCCACATGTATGTCTCTGCCAAAACGTACGGATCAATGACGTCTTTACTGTAGTCCACATGTATGTCTCTGCCAAAACGTACGGATCAATGATGTCTTTACTGTAGTCCACATGTATGTCTCTGCCAAAACGTACAGATCAATGACGTCTTTACTGTAGTCCACATACATTTCTCTGCCAAAACGTACGGATCAATGACGTCTTTACTGTAGTCCACATGTATTTCTCTGCCAAAACATACAGATCGATGACTGAAACACTTAGCGGCCCTTTTTATGTAACCTTACATTTTCAACTGATTTAGTATGCACCTCTGAACATGAAGCACAGTAGCCTATAACTTTAGGTTTTATAAAGGTTTACTGTTAAATTAGCTCTGCATCTACGGCATTGAATTAAGTGGAAAACTGGATATGCTGTAGTAATATGGATGCAGTAATGAAGCTGTCCTTTAAGAGCGCTGCCACGTGTTTGGCTTTGGGTGGGGTAACCCTTTCTAGACTATGAAGCTTGTCAATACAAGCAACACTTAAAGGTGCAGTATGTAGTTCTAGAGAATTGTGGAAAAAATTGCAAGAATTTGAATCACAACACTCAAAAAGGCCAATCGCCTGAGTCTTTGGTCCCTCCTATCCCTCAATGGCCCACCCCACACATTCCTGTGCGCGCTTTGACTTGAGTTATTGAGCCTGAGCAAGGCAGTGCTTCATGAATCATATGTATGGTGCGCATATTTTTGGAATCAAAAGAATCCCGAACGTCTAACCGTAAACGCTCTAAAACTCACTGGTTCACACCAGAGCAACGAGCACAGACACAAATGACTGTTTCCATAGTAACCATACAGTAAGCTAACGTTAACAAAAAGAATTTCATAATTTGATTCCCCTATTAGTACGAGCTGGTGCATGACAATAATTTTTATTTAGCTGCGATTTGCACCATAGCTACTATGTTGCCAAGTATATCCAACATGTGCATGTAAACGAAAAATGCCTTTTTGACATAAAT
This sequence comes from Galaxias olidus, assembly GCA_026901105.3. NCBI lineage: Eukaryota > Metazoa > Chordata > Actinopteri > Galaxiiformes > Galaxiidae > Galaxias > Galaxias olidus. The sequence continues at coordinate 75,605 of JAPMUY010008959.1, forward strand.
CTGCCGCGATACTTCCTAACGTTCTAAAACTGCACTTGGCGATTTGACCAAGTCCTTTGCGACGACATGCAACTACTTCAACCGCCTTGCAACTAGTAGTTCACACTGCTGCTACTTTTGTCTGCAACGCCAATTGTAACAACAAGCTTGTTTGGAGGGTGACGCTGTAAGCAGAGATTTTACCTAGGAGTGTGCACGCGAGGTGATTGACAGGCAGGTAGCCCTTACTCCTTGCAAAAACTCTCCTGATTGGTTGGGGATAGGTGGGTGTCCCTAGATTTTTTAAAAGCTGAATACAGGGCCCAGGGCGCTCATATATAGCGCACCTTCTCTCTTAGCATTTGGTTTAATGATATCCTCAAGGAGGTATGTAATAAACGTAAAAAAAACAAATGTGATTTATTGCTAGAAATTCAAACTTACATACTGCATCTTTACTGCAGCTACAGTGCAATGTAAACGAAGACAAGTAGGAGAAGGTGTTTTAGCTTGAAGTCTGAACGGCCACAGCCCCACCATCCTCTCCTCTCTAACTGTCTCAGCCTCTTACTGAACGGCCACAGCCCCACCATCCTCTCCTCCTCTCTAACTGTCTCAGCCTCTTACTGAACAGCCATTGTGGCAAGCCTCGTTGTGCAGGGGAGGGGTTTTGGGTTGGACTGAGGAATACCAGGAGAGCAGGGGTAAGGTGAGCACTTGTTTAATGATAAAAACGGTGGGGAAAAGGGAAGGGGGGTAATAATGCAACAAAACTCCTTCCCGGACCGGGGTCTTCAATTGAGAGGCGAGGCGCCGAACTCCTCCTGGGTGAAAGAGAGGCAGAGAGGTAAATCAGGGGGTTAATTCAGTCGAGGGTGTGAGGGGCCAACCTGTCCTGGTTCCTTCTCTGGGGTTCCCTTCTCTGGGGTTCCCTTCTCCTGGGTTTGTGATCTTGTCTCCTTTACTTCTTGACGTGGTATGTGCTTCTTGACGTGGTATGTGCTTCTTGACGTGTCCTCCGCCTCTGGAGTCCTTCTCCTCTGGTAGCCAGCACCTAAAGCTTAAATAGATTGAGCTTAATTGATTGCAGGTGGGGGGAGTGGCCAGGAACTAAGAAGGTGCAGGGGAATGTAGTGGCCTTCAATTAGCTCTCCCTGCCTCAGCCTTCCCTTAAAGGGCCGGCTCCCCCCTTTTCCCTCTTCTGTGGGGAACCTGCCATAGGCTGGGCCACCACACCATACAATCTAAAGGCTTTTTAGATTATTGGTAAACAAAACAATGGTAAAGAGAAACACAAAGTCTCTCATCTCCTCTCTCTCTGTTCTGTAGGGTAGTATCTCTCTCTCTCTCTCTCTCTGTTCTGTAGGGTAGTATCTCTCTCTGTTCTGTAGGGTAGTATCTCTCTCTCTCTGTTCTGTAGGGTAGTATATCTCTCTGTTCTGTAGGGTAGTATCTCTCTCTCTCTGTTCTGTAGGGTAGTATATATCTCTCTCTCTCTCTCTGTTCTGTAGGGTAGTATCTCTCTCTCTCTCTCTCTGTTCTGTAGGGTAGTATCTCTCTCTCTCTCTCTCTGTTCTGTAGGGTAGTATATCTCTCTCTCTCTCTGTTCTGTAGGGTAGTATATCTCTCTGTTCTGTAGGGTAGTATATCTCTCTCTCTCTCTCTGTTCTGTAGGGTAGTATCTCTCTCTCTCTGTTCTGTAGGGTAGTATCTCTCTCTCTCTCTGTTCTGTAGGGTAGTATCTCTCTCTCTCTCTCTGTTCTGTAGGGTAGTATCTCTCTCTCTCTCTCTCTCTGTTCTGTAGGGTAGTATCTCTCTCTCTCTCTCTCTCTCTGTTCTGTCTCTCTCTCTCTCTCTCTCTCTCTCTCTCTCTCTCTCTCTGTTCTGTAGGGTAGTATCTCTCTCTCTCTGTTCTGTAGGGTAGTCTCTCTCTCTATCTCTCTCTCTCTCTCTGTTCTGTAGGGTAGTATCTCTCTCTCTCTCTCTGTTCTGTAGGGTAGTTTCTCTCTCTCTCTCTCTCTGTTCTACTGGCCAGTACTGGGTTGGGTTGACAGAGTATTATAGTATCAGCCTCTCTCTCTCTCTCTCTGTTCTGTAGGGTAGTATCTCTCTCTCTCTCTCTGTTCTGTAGGGTAGTAGTATCTCTCTCTCTCTCTGTTCTGTAGGGTAGTATCTCTCTCTCTCTGTTCTGTAGGGCAGTGTCTCTCTCTCTCTGTTCTGTAGGGTAGTATCTCTCTCTCTCTCTCTCTGTTCTGTAGGGTAGTATCTCTCTCTCTCTGTTCTGTAGGGCAGTATCTCTCTCTCTCTCTCTCTGTTCTGTAGGGCAGTGTCTCTCTCTCTCTCTGTTCTGTAGGGTAGTATCTCTCTCTCTCTCTGTTCTGTAGGGTAGTATCTCTCTCTCTCTCTCTCTGTTCTGTAGGGCAGTATTTCTCTCTCTCTCTCTGTTCTGTAGGGCAGTATCTCTCTCTCTCTGTTCTGTAGGGCAGTATCTCTCTCTCTCTCTCTGTTCTGTAGGGTAGTATCTCTCTCTCTCTGTTCTGTAGGGTAGTATCTCTCTCTCTCTCTCTCTCTCTGTTCTGTAGGGTAGTATCTCTCTGTTCTGTAGGGTAGTATCTCTTTCTCTCTCTGTTCTGTAGGGCAGTATCTCTCTCTCTGTTCTGTAGGGCAGTGTCTCTCTCTCTCTGTTCTATAGGGCAGTATTTCTCTCTCTCTCTCTCTCTGTTCTAGTGTAGTATCTCTCTCTCTCTCTCTCTGTTCTGTAGGGTAGTATCTCTCTCTCTCTCTGTTCTGTAGGGCAGTATCTCTCTCTCTCTCTCTGTTCTGTAGGGCAGTATCTCTCTCTCTCTCTCTGTTCTGTAGGGCAGTATCTCTCTCTCTCTGTTCTGTAGGGCAGTATTTCTCTCTCTCTGTTCTGTAGGGTAGTATCTCT
>JAPMUY010008960.1:0-5000 GCA_026901105.3 Galaxias olidus
CACCTGGGGGGGGGAGCTGAGGCGGTGGGCTTTCAGCAGGAAACGTGGAAGGTAGGGCGCTGAGAGGACGAAGATGGCTGCCCTGTCCACGTCCTCGCAGCGATCCCTGCCCGGATACTATGCTTCCCAGTTTATTGTTTGACCCCATACCCCTATGTGTGTGTGTGTCTGTGTGTGTGTTTGTATGTGTGTGTGCGTACATATGCGTTTTTCTGTATGTGTGTGTGTGTGTCTGTTTGTATGTGTGTGTGTGTGCAGGCGTGTGTCGACTAGAGGAGAGGTTGAAATGTCCCTAACCGAGAGGCAAGCGTCCTCCATAGGTCACGTTAGCATTAAGATTAAGATGTTCGTCTATGATGCATTTTCGCTAGCTCTCTTTCTCAAAGCCTGTGTGCGAGGGCGGCTGCAGCTCTTTCTCTCGCACACTGGAGAGAGACCTTGCTCATACATAGTGACAATGGCGGAGAAAACTAAACGTTCAAAAGTAGCCATGGTTAAACTCCACTAGAGCCGATGCTGACAATGCTTGTTACATGTGCAACAAGTATTTTGCATGAAAGGGACGGAAACACAAGTAATCTGCCAATACATCTAGCGAAAGTGCATAACATGCAGGCGGAGAAATGCAGTTTTTAACTGTCCATCTACGTTAAGGTATGCTAGTAGCAGCTTTGAGCCCACAAACAGTGTTTGACGAAGAGTAATCAAAAGTAGCCCAATAGTTAGCTTTCTGATTAATCAGCAATGGGTGCATTCATAATCTGAAATGGCCATTTCAATTATCACATTATAGTCTATGTGAGTGATTTGTTAAAAAATTTATTGGATTGCCGTTTGTTAGTCTATATACTTTTTTAAGGCACCCTCTGTTGTTCAGAATAAAAAAAGATTGATATAGCCTGCAACATTAGCTTAGAAGCAGTTCTTCTCTCAAAAGCCTGTGGTTGCAGATGAGTTTTGCTACAGACTTGAGACTTGACTTGGACTTGAGCTCAAAGACTTATGAGCATCTCTGACACACACACACACGCACACACACGCACGCACGCACGCACGCACGATCCCCATGAGCCCACATCACAGAACAGGCGCTAGCTAGCTAGCTAGGATACAGCCAAAGTGACACGACATCACAGGGCCGCGCTTAATAATAAATGTGCTAATTGCTTTTATCGACTCCTCCCTTGTCGGCGGCTGGCGGAGGGGAAGGGGAGTCTGCCGTTTTGTCTACGACAAGGGTGAGTAACTATTCCAGGAAGAGAAGAGGAGAGGGGCAAGGAGAGGAGCATGACAGGCAGATGAGTCAGGGAGCTAATGAGAGGAGAGAGAGTGAGGAGGAGAGGGTGATGAGAGGAGAGGAGAGGTGAGGGAGAGGAGAGGAGACACGGGGAGGCTCTGGAGAAAAGTTGGATGAGAGAGAGAGAAGTCAAGTTTGCTAACTCGTTACACGTTGCCCTGCCAAGGTCACGACGCTCAGAACACCACAAGACTACGGCGCACACACACACACACACACACACACACACACACACACACACACACACACACACACACACACACACACACACACAAACACACACACTTCACACACACACACACAAACACACACCACCCACCAACTGTCTCTGTGTGTGTGTGTGCGCGCGTGCGTGTGTGTGTGTGTAAAACAGTGAGCAAGGCATCGAGGACGTAGAGGAGCGCGTGGGATAACTCCTCCAAAACTAAAAAGGCAAAACCCGGGGAACAACCCGCTCCCGTCAGACGCTGTGTGTTCATCGGCGCTCCGCCGCCGGAGTCTCGGGAAACCCACGTCCTCCTCCAGAGGGAGGGTAGACGAGAGCCGACACAGACGCCGCGCTTATCGGCGCCGCCGTGTAAGGGAGGTGTTCCCCCACTGTTAATCCTTCTCATGTGGAGTGTTATGGGGCCATTACCTGGAACTTCAGACCGCCTCCCCTGAGGATGACCCCCCCCCCCCCCGTCTCTCTCCTGCACAGGAAGACACTGCAGACAGAAAGCCACTGGAGAGGGATAATGGAGGGGGTGTTGACGCTGGAGAGGGATAATGGTATTGACGCTGTAGATGGATAATGTAGGTGGCACCGGTGTAGGTAGATAATGTGGGAGTGTTGACACTGTAGATGGATAATGTAGTGGGTGTTGACGCTGCATCTGGATAATGTAGATGGCACCGATGTAGGTAGATAATGTGGGGGGTGTTGACACTGTAGATAGATAACGTAGGGGGCATTGATGCTGTAGATTGATAATGTAGAGGGCACTGACTGAAAGATAATGCATGAACAGAGGTAACCGTGGCGGGACCCTCTGACATTTGGACGATCGAAGCGGGGGCTGAGTCCGCCCCGGAAGGAACTTCTTCTCTGGTCAGTCATTTTGGAAACTACCACCCACCCACCCACCCAGACACAAACACACACACACACACACACACACATACACACAGGCAAGTACACTCTGCGACTCGAGCGGTAAGAAGTGGAGTAACGAGTTGAGTGCTCGCCTCCATCTTGGCTGATTACACCTATTTTCCATGTTCCCCGTCCGCTGCCCACGGTGTGAAAACTGCTTCCACCCTCACGCCTTTGTCTGGGAGTGAGAGGGTGAGACGGCTACCTGGGGAGTGAGATAGCCTGTTAAGAGACGAGCACAGACAGAGAGAGGGACAGATGTGCGGAGGAGGAGGAGGAGAGCTAGATATAGGTAAGTGGAACGTCCTGAGGGGAAAGAGAGAGAGAGAGAGCGAGAGAGAGGGAGGGAGACAGAGAGAGAGAGAGATGAGACAGAGAGATGGAGATAGAGAGACATAGAGAGAGAGAGAGAGAGAGAGAGAGAGAGAGAGAGAGAGAGAGAGAGAGAGAGAGAGAGAGAGAGAGAGAGAGAGAGAGCGAGAGAGAGACATAGAGAGAGAGATAGAGGAACATAGAGAGAGAGATAGAGAGACATAGAGAGAGAGATAGAGAGACACAGAGAGAGAGAGAGAGAAAGAAGATGGCCAGTGCGTCTCACGTCACTCAGCCCGTGAGTGTTTTCGTGCCGCTCTCTAAATCCACAGTCACCCGCAGAGCAGCGGCGAGGTCGCGGGGCAAAACAAGTTCCACTCCATCAGCAATATTGTTATTAATAATAATGTGGATAATTATAGAAACCGCGTACCCCTCCCATCCCCTCTCTGCCAGTGCCAACCTGAATTAATAACAGGAAAATTAAATCCCCGGTCTTCCGTGGGCGGTGTGTGAAAGGGTAAAGAGAGAGAGAGAAAGAGAAAGAGAGAGAGAGAGTGAGAAAGAGACAGTGAGAGAGAGAGAGAGAGACAGAGGGAGAGCGAGAGAGAGAGCGAGAGATAGATAGAGAGAGAGAGAGAGAGTGAGAGAGATAGAGAGAGATAGAGAGAGAGAGAGCGAGATAGAGAGAGAGGGAGAGAGAGAGACAGAGGGAGAGAGAGAGAGAGAGAGACAATTAGCAGTGAGGCAGTTAGCTCGTCCCAGTCACTGTGGTAGTCTCTCTCCCCCCTGCTCGGGCGGACGCGGAGGCGCTCTCTGGCCTCACCCGTTCATCTGGACCTGTTCCATAATGAATGGTGGTTATAACGGTGAAACGAGAGCGTGGGAGGAGGACGAGAGACGGAGAGAGAGAGGGACATGAAGAGAGAGAGAGAGAGAGAGAGAGAGAGAGAGAGAGAGAGGGACATGAAGAGAGAGAGAGAGAGAGAGAGAGAGATGGAGAGAGAGAGGAAGCGGGTGAGAGGGAGAAAATGAGAGGGAGAGAGGCAGAGAGAGAGAGAGAGAGAGATGAAGAGAGAGAGAGAGAGGTAGAGAGAGCGGCTTTGAGTCAATAGAGCCTCGGGACATTATTAATGGAATGATGAAGAAACAGAAAGGGAAGCCATATTGAATATGACCATAACCTGAAAACAGCCAGCAGAGGAAACTGGATGACCGACCAGGCATGCCAGATGTGTTAGAACATCAACGTATTTATTTGGATAACTGTTGTATTATGATGTGTTAGAACATCAACGTATTTATTGGATAACTGTTGTATTTTCGTTTGTTGTGTTGTTGTCCTTGTTGTTTTGGCTTTGGCAGTGTGAATGTTTTTTTACCATGCCAATAAAAGCTCCTTTTGGAATTTAATTGGAAGGAAGAGATACAGCTAGAGACAGAATGAGAGAGAGAGAGAGAGAGAGAGAGAGAGAGAGAGAGAGAGAGAGAGAGAGAGAGAGAAAGAGAGGATGGAGAGAGAGAGAGAGAGAGAGAGAGAGAGAAAGAGAGAGTGAGAGAGAGAAAGAGAGAATGGAGCGAGAGAGTGAGAGAGAGAAAGAGAGAGAGAGAGAGGGGGGCTGTGAGCTATGTTAATAATGCATACATTACTTTGCTATTGAACAGAACTTCAGTTTACTTACAGAGAGAGAGATGGAGAGAGAGAGAGAGAGAGAAAGCAAGAGAGAGAGAGAGAGAGAGAGAGAGAGAGAGAGAGAGAGAGAGAGAGAGAGAGGTAGAGAGAGAGAGCGGAAGAGAGGAAGGTGGTGAGGACAGCTGCACTACTCTGATGTTATCCGTGGCTGTCTAAGCAGACACACACACACACACACGCGCGCACGCACGCGCGCGTGGTTGTGTACACACACAGACCCACACAGCTAGAGTTAGGGCCTCCAGCGTGCGCTGAATGACGTAGGAGGGCAAACTAAGGCCTCGGTGGTAATGCTCAACCTTCCCCAACACACACAGGCTGACATTTTATTTGGCTTTCATTTAGCCGGACCTCCGTTACCCTCCATCATTAACATTTAAAAACACACAAAACACACACATACCTACACACACCCACCCAGACAAACGCATACACACACATACCCACACACACACAGACAAACGCATACACACACACACACCCACGCACACACCCAGACAAACGCATACACACACACACACACACACACACACACACACACACACACACACACATACACACAC
>JAPMUY010008960.1:7500-10000 GCA_026901105.3 Galaxias olidus
ACACGCGATGGGTACTAGTGTCGGCCTGTCTCCATGGCACCTGAACACACGCCAGCCCACTGTAGTACACCGACGAACGGGCGCTTTACGGCCCACTGCACATGCCCGGGAAAAACACAACAACGCACGCGCAGTCTATGCAGAGAGTAGGAGAGAGAGAGAGATGCAGAGAAAGAGAGAGAGATATATATATATGCAGAGAGAGAGAGAGAGAGAGAGAGAGAGAGAGAGAGAGAGAGAGAGAAGAGAGAGAGAGGAGAGGAGAGGAGCTGGCCTATTGTTGGCGGGGAACGCTCTCGGACAGGCTGTCATAACAACGGAGGGGCAGGACGTCTCCTCCTGTCTGACGGCCTGCACTGGGCTGACCCAAACATGCCCGGAGCGGAGGAGAGAGGGAGAGGGAGAGAGAGAGACAAAGGAGTGAGAGGAGGGGACAGGGAGTGGGAGAGGGAGAGATTGAAGAAAGAATGAGGGAGAGTTAGATGGGGGGGGGACACACACACACACACACACAAAAGGACATAAGGGGCGAAATAGGAAACTAATGAAGGGAGGAACGGAACGAAAGGCAAGGAGAGAGGATAGAGTGGAGGGAGGACGATGACCTAAAGGTGAAGAACGCCTCACAATGGCTGCCGGCCTAACGGGACTCCACCCGCTTTGCTCTTCCAACAACATGGAGGAGGAAGGGTAGAGGAGAAAAAAGGAGAGAGAGAGAGAGAGAGAGAGAGAGAGAGAGGTAGAGAGAGAGAGAGAGAGAGAGAGAGAGAGAGAGAGAGAGAGAGAGAGAGAGAGAGAGAGATGGTAGAAAAGAGGGGGGGAAATCAGTGAGAGAGTGTAAAGATGGGGAGATTTCCCAGGGAGCGCCCCCGGCCAATCAAAGGGAGGCGTGGGAGATCTACACGGGCCCAGAACGTCAGCCAACCCACTCTCAACCATGTTGTGTGTGTGTGTGTGTGTCACGCTGTCGGTGTGTGTGTGTGTGTGTGTCACGTTGTCGGTGTGTGTGTGTGTGTGTGTCACGCTGTCGCTGTATGTGTGCGTGTCACGCTGTGTGTGTATGCCTGTCACGCTGTGTGTGTGTGTGTGTCACGCTGTGTGTGTATGCGTGTCAAGCTGTGTGTGTGTGTGTGTGCGTGTCACGCTGTGTGTGTGTGTGTCTGTGCGTGTCACGCTATGTGTGTGTGTGCGTGTCACGCTGTCTGTGTGTGTGTGTGTGTGTGTCACGCTGTGGTTGACTTCGTAGAAGCCGGTGGATTTACAGTGTACCATCACTCCAGGAACCCTTGACCAGCGTCCATTAATCAAGAGGCAATCCGGTCCTCTGGAGGATGGAGCTATCGGAGGACGGAGTCAAATCCCCTGGCCTCAGAGCGCCCTGCGTGTGTGTGTGCGTGTGTGTAAGTGTGTATTTATGTGTGTTTGTATGCATGTGTATGTGTGTATTTGTGCATGTGTGTGTGTTTGTCTGTGTGTGTGTGTGTGTGTGTGTGTGTGTGTGTATGTATGTATGTGTTGTGTGTGTGTGTGTGTGTGTGTGTGTGTGTGTGTGTGTGTGTGTGTGTGTGTGTGTGTGTGTGTGTGTGTGTGCCTGTGTGTGTAAAACACTTAGGGTGTCGCCTTCCACCGGCAGTGACTTGGAGGCTTGCACTGCCAGCGTATGGAGGCCATCCATTATGAATGAGACTCTGGCGCGCTCCATTATGGAACACGCGGTCAGGTCGGGGTCTTAAAGAGGGGCAAAGAGACATCATCCAGCATGCATGGACACTAAATGGTGTGTGTGTGTGTGTGTGTGTGTACATTGACGCCTGCAGGTTTTCCCTCCAAGGGTGAGCACGCTGTGTGAGTGCGTGGCACACCACACAGGGCAGAGTGAGTGACTCCACGCGGGCTGCAGAGCCGTAAGGGCTGTGCTCTGGCAGCGAGGCCTCCGCTAGCTTCATAAGAGCTGTCCTCTCCCGTCCACGCAAAGTTTGGTGGCAACATCATAGAATGTTCACATAGCCCCGTTCAGGGTAATTTTCTCTAGAGATCAGTCAACATAAAGAAAAAGAGCGTGCCAGAGTGAAGGAAAAGAAAGAGAGAGTGAGTGAATAGGAAGGGGGGAAAGAGGGGAATAAAAGAGAGAAAAGCCCCAGATCCTAATCCTAAACTGGGCCGCAGTCGCGGCATCGGTTTTGGAAGGCGGCCGTTTTTATTTGTAGCTTTTTTGTTGTTAGCGAGCTGCCAAGTAGTCAGACGAGGGGCCAACTCCGATTTGGGTTTCTCCACACCTCACACACATCTGCCCGCCCCCCGGTAGCAGCCGGCTCCGTTACACAAAGTCACCCCCACCACTCGTGTTTACACGCCCCGAGGTAATGGCTGCCTTTGTTCTCCCCGCGTTGTTGGCTGAATCTGAAGTATTATCATTTTTTTTAAAAAGAACATGAATCCACAGAAGCAGAAACCGCTGTGTGCTCCGCTTAGCGCTTACCTGGTCTCACCGCGCATGATG
>JAPMUY010008960.1:20000-25000 GCA_026901105.3 Galaxias olidus
GGTTAAATCAGCTGCTGAGACACACAGGGTGTCTGGTTAGACCAAAATACAACCTCGGGGGAGAGAGAGAGAGGGGGAGAAGGAGAGAGAGAGAGCGAGAGAGAGAGAGAGAGAAATAGAGAGAGGACAGACTGCGACCCAAATCCCCAAATCAGGGATATGTGCATTTGTGCCCCTCTCATGTATAGTGCTATATAAATATTACTATTAATATTATTTATAATTATGTATGGAAAGTCCTGGCAGATGTATGAAGACGGAAGACGAGGGTATGCATATGTGTGTGTGTGTGTGTGTGTGTGTGTGTGTGTGTGACACCACATGAAGAATGGGGGTGGTACGTGGGGAGTGATGGAGGGGCGGTGAGATAAGGAATGTAGACGTGTCGGCGGAAAGCGGGCGGCTAAGTGAACCAATTAGGACGGGACAGAGGCGTTGCCGGGAGACGGCTGTCCACGTCTCTCCTTCCCTCCCACTGTGTCATGGAGTCAGAGAGTCGAGTCAGAGACACAAAGAGTCAAAGCGTCAAAGCGTCAAAGCGTCAAAGAGTCAAAGAGTCAGAGACAATGAGTCAACGAGGCAAAGAATCAAGTGAAACCTATTAAAAGAGGGCAAACCTCCCCTCTTCTTACCTAGAACCTTCCTAGTAACCCACCATCACGTGCTGTGTGTTGTGTGGGTGTTCATGTGTGTGTGTGTGTGTGTGTGTGTTCTTCCACAGTTTATTATGCGCTCTATTTCCATGTGCGCTATGCATTATTCATCCGGCACGGATGTTAGAGGCGGGTCTTCTTACAAATCATTTTTTGTGTTTACGTTGTATTTACACTCTGCCATTGTGCTGTGCACATGAATAAATGTCATGCATATGTATGATACAGTGGAAAAGTGTTGGAGGTGTGTGTTTCTCTGTACGGAGATCCCTTCAGATGTCGGACGGAGTGTGTCCCAGCTGGAGCAGAGTTACACAGGCTCTGGCGTTACACAACGCCGGGCTTAAGGATTCCTCACATGCACACACACTGCAGACACACACACTGCAGACAAACACACACTGCAGACACACACAGAGCAGACACACACTGCCGACACACACACACCGCAGACACACACACACACACACACATTGCAGACCCACACACTGCAGACAAACACACACTGCAGACACACACACACACACGCACACACACACACACACACACACACACACACACACACACACACGCACTGCAGACACTGCAGACACACACACACACACACACACACACACACTGCAGACATACACACACACACTGGAGACACACACACTGCAGACACACACACAGCAGACACACACTGCCGACACACACACACCGCCGACACACACACACACACACATTGCAGACCCACACACTGCAGACACACACACATTGCAGACACACACACTGCACACACACACAACAGACACACACACACACACAGACACACACACACACACACACACACACACACACACACACACACACACACACACACACACACACACACACACACACACACACTGCAGAGACACACACACACACGTGCGCGCACTGCAGACACGCACACACTGCAGACACACACACACTGCTGCAGACACACACACTGCAAACACACACACTGCAAACACACACACACACACATTGCAGACACATACACACACACACACAGACACGCACACATAGACACACACAGCCGTTTATTTTGGCCTACACACACACAGACACACACACAAACACACACACAAACACACACACACACACACACACACACACACTGCAAACACACACACTGCAGACAGATACACTGCACACACTGCATACACAAACACACACAGCAGACACAAACACACACACATACACACACGCACACACACACACACACACACACACACACACACACTGCAGACACACACACACTGCGGACACACACACTGCAGACACACTGCAGACAGACACACTGCAAACACACACACTGTAAACACACACACTGTAAACACACACACACACACACACACACACACACACACACACTGCAGACACACACACTGCAGACACACACACACACACTGCAGACACTCACACACTGCAGACACACTGCAGACAGACACACTGCAAACACACACACTGTAAACACACACACACACACACACACACACACACACACTGCAGACACACACACTGCAAACACACACACTGCAGACAGACACACTGCAAACACACACACACACTGCACACACTCCACACACACAGCAGACAGACATGAACGTGCTTATGTCCTTTAAAAAAGCAAACCTCCCAACCCCCTTCACCTGCTTCCTGCTAACAACTACTAAAACACACGCACACACACACACGCCCACACACACTCACGCCACTAACACTTTGTCCGTGTCCCATTCTGCAGGATAACCTCGGCGCCCTGCTCGATCAATAATTAACACGCCGGCCATTTCTAAAGCAACGTGTTCAGCTGCCAAGAGGAGAAGACACCACCAAGGGCATACAAGCTTTATTTAGCATTTCACACACACACACACCCACGTGGGCATAATATAGAATTCCGCACGCGCGCACACACACACACACACACACACACACACACAATACAATTAGAGCCGTAATACACTTTTCAAAACGCGCGCACACACACACACACACACACACACACACAGTCCACAGCAGGCCTCAGTAAAGTGCCATCCATCACACAGGATGCAAAGGGAGGAGAGTCCTGGCGTTCCTCTCATTAGGAGGAAATTGCACTAGATAGCGCCCGCACTTGCAAGATGGCCGCCTGTGTCCCTCTGCATGCAAATGGAAGTCGGTCGGTGAAAGCGGTCAGTTCCCCCCCTGCTCTACTCAACAAGCAGGACAGGGGAGGAGGAGAGGGGTCTCTGATCCAGACTGGAGATCAGGAGACCCTTATGGACGCACAAAAGAAATACTACAAGCTCTTAAAAATGGGGACACGGAGACGCCATGTTAGTCCCCAACAAAGACTGTTTCAAGGGCCACCTTGCGAACGACAAGCCCTTCTCCTCGGCAAGTCTGAGCCACCCTGGTGACGACCCCGGACACAAGTGCTAAAGGTCGCACGAGAGGTCAGTGTCGCAGGGACCCCCTGGAGAAACAGAAGGAACTGTTCTCTCTCGGTGCCCCTCTGACCACCACACACGGGTGCTTTCCCGTTTCCCACGGGACACGTACGGGCGGCCGACCAGCTCTCCCTCTGACTCCACCACAGAAACCCCCTCTCTGCTCCGGGTCCAGAGCCAAAGCTGTTTGCTCTCGCCGACGTCTGGGAGGAGACTGAACAATGAATTTACACGCCTCTCTTTTCGAACCGCTTGAAACATGGGGCCCGGGGGGAGCAGGATGGGGGGCGGGGGGCTGTTAAAAGTGAAGAAGTAGCGGGCGCGCTTTCGGAAAGGACGTTAACACGGCGGGCGGCTCCGCGTGCGATTTGCATGGGCGTTACCTCCCCCCCCCCCCTCCCCCCGGCCCTGTAACTCTGCCTCGTAAAGAGACTCCGCCTCCCAGACATGAGCCAATGCACGCCGACTCCACCAGACAACACTAATCGACAACATAAATAAAAATATAAATTAAAAAAAACAGACCAAAACACCATGGCTTCTGGTGTAAAGAACTATACATATCCCCACATTTACAATCCATCTGCCATGGGGAATAGGAAAGTTTCAAGTCGTGGCTGAAAGAACAGCATTGACACGTCAGCCACCATACATATTATTACATATATAAAAACTCCACACCCTGAGATGTTCTAGACAGGACAAGCAGAAAGGGCGGCCATTTTGGAGAGGGGTAGAGGGGGGGCAGGGAGAGGTGGAAGGGGGGCAGGGAGAGGTAGAAAGGGGGGGCAGGTAGAGGTGGAAGGGGGGGCAGGTAGAGGTGGACTTACCCAGGACGCCCAGCCGGTAGTTGATGGTGACCACGATGACGTTGCCGTAGGCGGCCAGGACGCTGGCGTCGAACATGTTCCCCGTGCCCTCCATGTAGGAGCCCCCGTGGACGAACAGCATCACCGGCTTCTTACGGCGGTCGCGGATATCTACACACACACACACACACACACACACACACACACACAGAGGTATAAACACACACACACGGACACACGGAGATGCACGTCAGGGTCCAGATCCAGACCAGAGCACTGAATAAAAAACGTCTCCCCGGCTGTTTGATCCCTCTCTCTACGTGAGCGTCCGTCTCACACACTGAGGAGACTATGGTTTCCGTGTTCCTCCGCCACGGTTCAGAGCGTTTCGCTAGGGAGGACGGGCCCACAGCGCCGACACATCCGTTCAACGGTCCCCCTCCAGGGGGGGGGGGGGGGGGGGGGGGGGGGGGCTGGGGACAGAGAGTGATGAAGGGACTGGACTCAGACCCACCCCTATCTAGTATGTCTATTTCTATCTCTTGGCTCTTTGTGATCCAGGCTAGCTCTAAAAGCATGCGAGAAAGAAAGAAAGTAAGAAAGTCAAGTGAGCAGAGGAACCAAACGGCGTAACGATACTTTGAAAAGAGGAAAGTGTTGTTGGGTCGTTTAGTCACACTGAGTGTGTGATTCCAGACCAAACCCTGCCGTGACCAAAACGTCGGCCAAGCACGCGCGACCCGACGGGGGTGGGAAAAGAGCTCGGAAAACGCTGGCTCCGGTTTGTTTATCGCTGGTGGTCCTCTGAGGGACGAGGAGCTGACTGGTGGCCCCGGGCCCCGGTGAGGCCGGCAGCCGGACAGCATGGCGGCAGTAGCCACAGCCCGCTAACTGCTTCAGGGACAGTCTAGATGGACATATGGTGGGGGGGGGTTAGGACTGTCTGTGGCTCTCTGAGGCTGGCACGCACAGACGGACCCGGTCGGCCTGTGTGTGTGTGTGTGTGTGTGTGTGTGTGCTACCCGTTGCTCCAGCCTGGGGATAATTAATATGGGTGAGCAGCAGAGCAGAGCAGG
>JAPMUY010008960.1:32500-40000 GCA_026901105.3 Galaxias olidus
CTGTCTCTCTGTCTCTCTCTCTCTGTCTCTCTCTCTCTCTGTCTCTCTCTCTCTCTGTCTCTGTCTCTCCTAGTCATCAGTTCAGGGGTGACAGTAAGCCAGTGCACAGTACCAGAAAGAGGTCTGCCAAAACTCACGTTATAAAATGGGTAGTTCCAGGGTGCGTTCCGATCGCCTGGTAGTGCACTACAAAGTGGACTGCACAGGGTGTTAACGTTGCTCTGGTCTATGGCGGAATAGCCTGTGCAGTCCACCTAGTAGTGCACTAGGCTACTTTACAATGGGAACGCACCCCCAGTGTTGTTATGTGTGATTACGATTGACTGCCGCGTAGGAAACCGTTGTAAAAAACACTACAACCACACAGTTGTGACCGCATTACAAAGTATCAATGCGCCGATACAAGTTTTGGAAGTTAGCGTCCTGCGTTGCTAGGTTACTATGCAAGGCCTACTTTGCTTGGTGGAAGCAAAAAAACTAAACGGTTGTGGTAGAGTACCGGTAAGAAATAAAATCTACTTTCACCCCTGCATCAGTTCCATAAGCACCACAAGCTGTGAAGACCGTGGCAAGGCGCGGAGAAGCTACGACGCGCCAAGCCAGACGCCAAAAACCATCACAGAGGCATCCTTTCATCTTGCACCGTGTGAAAGGGCAGCGGCACCCACACCCAAAACACCGCTTACCACCGGAGGCCAAACCTGCCCTCTGAGGACCTCCTGTCACACACCGCCTCTCCCAGTGGCTTCCCGCCACGCTCTCCGCCAAGCGACCGCGCGGATCCCGTTTTGCCGGTTCGCGAGCACCTTAAGATTCACCCCCCCCCCCCCCCACCTCCCCGAATAACTCTTTGTCGCCCCGATCAATATCGCTCAACCGCCGCCACTCTGGAACCAATAAACACCCGCTGACGCCTCCCCCCCCCTCCCCCCCCCGGTAGCGGTGGCTGTTATTCTTCCCGACGACAGTTCATCTAAAATGTAAGAGGCGGCATTAAAAAGGGGGCTGGCGTTGGCGTGGGGGCGGAAATTGGCCCCAAACGACTGTGGGATTGTGTTGCCGGGGAGGAACCGAGCCAGCCGTGCACTCTCGTTTCCCTTGGTCCCTTTATGAGCATCGCGCACGCACACCGCCCCGAGCCAGGGCGGGCCCTAAACACAAACCCGTGTCGAGCAATTCCCTGGCTGGGCCGGAGGACAGGTGACAAGACGCCAGCTCTCTCTCTCTCTCTCTCTCTCTCTCTCTTCTTTATTTTTCTAGTCTCCGGCTTCTTTTTTTCACCCTCGCTCTGTGCAGCTTCCGTTTCTCTATGGTCGGCTGGTAAACCCCTCCTCCTCTCCTCTCCCTCGTTCTTTTCCTTGGGTTTGTCCCTGTCACTGCTCTTGTACCCGTGCGCTCCGTGGAGCAGCGTCAGTCAGGGCTACACCTCGCGGGGCTGTCCAATGAACACGCCAATGATGGGGGGGGGGGGCGCAGATTGACAGGTTTACGAGAGTTTAATACCATGCCATCTTGACAGAGAGAGAGATAGAGAGAGAGAGCGAGAGAGAGAGAGATCCCCTCCTATTTTAAATTCAGAAAGAGCACTAAAATTTTCAAACACATCCAAACAAGTGACCCCAAAACCCTCCACCACAAAGCCCACACCTGCCAAGAGAAGAAGCTAGAGAAGAGTCCCCTCATACATTTGGTACTGAGGCTCAGCCCACCCCTCACAGAGGACCCAATAGAGCCTCAGGTCAACAACATTACCCTAAACCTAACAAAAGAGCCTCAGGCAACAACATTACCCTAACCCTAACCTTAACCCCTGATACAGTTGGTCCAGAGGCTTTGCCCACCCCTTACAGAGGACCCAATAGAGCCTCCGGTCAACAGCATTAGACCCAACGAAATTATAACGAAACAAAAAGATTACTTTAAATATTGGACAAAAACTCAAAAGAAAAATGTGTGTGAAATTGTTTTATGACCTAATATTTTTTCTTCTGTTTTGTTGTTATCATATCTGTTATTTGTGTTGTTATGCTTTGGCAATGTAAATGTATACTTTACCATGCCAATAAAGCTAATGTGAATTAAAATTGATGAAGAGAGAGAGAGAGAGAGAGAGAGAGAGAGAGAGAGAGAGAGAGAGAGAGAGAGAGAGAGAGAGAGAGAGAGAGAGAGAGAGAGAGAGAGAGAGAGAGAGAGAGAGACAGAGAGGGAGAGAGGTAGAGAGAGAAAGAAAGAGAGAGAAAGAGAGAGAAAGAGAGAGAGAGCGAGCGCGTGGGAGACAAGAGGGTTCGGGGAAAGTGAGACGGCGACGTCCAGTCGAGAACAAGGGGAGGAGAGGTGGAAGCGACAGAAAGAGAGAGAGAGAGAGAGAGAGAGAGGGGGATGAGGACAAACTCTAAGATGGAGGCCTGGGGAAAGAGAAGGGCTCAAACTGAGAGGTTTGAAAAGCAGGATGAACTCACTATGTATCCCAGCTGACACCCACACACACACACACACACACTGATTGTACCCCAGCATCCACTAGTATCTCTCCACCCAGTAGAGTGCCTCCTAAATTGCCTGTTTTGTTCCCTCGTTCTGGGATGAAGTGGCTCGCGCCGCCGCGCCGGCTAGCGTCTCTCTGTCGATTCTCATCAGACGCGCCCATCAAAACAGAGAGGCGAGACTTCGCCTGCGGTGTCGCCGTCAAACCCTTCCCCCTCTTCCTCCCGCCGCCCCTCGCACACCCGCTAGTGGACACCCGCTTTGTTGTTTGATTCAAACGCCTTTTCCCCGACAAAGCCTTCTCACAAAACAAACACACGGCACAGAAGTCTTGGTGTTGTTTTTACGTCCAATAACTAGCGTGCCCTTAGCTCAGTAAACAGCCGCGCCTGAGACAGGGTTCCACATCGCACTCTGTGCTGAACTACAAACGGCAGCAGCTATTTATACACCTATTAGAGCACTGTTATTGTTTGCGTATGTAAAAGACTGGGACGAAGTGTGAGAACACAGGAGAGACAGAGTGATGAGAGGAGAGGGACAGAGGGAGAGAGAGAGAGATATATATAGCGATACAGAGAGAGAGAGAGAGAGAGAGAGAGAGAGAGAGAGAGAGAGAGAGAGAGACAGAGAAAGAGCGCACGGTGACAGTTGTGGAGGCGCTGTGACGGTGTCGCCGACAGACCATTTGGTCCAGGGCTGGGGATCAGGTGACATTCCTACCTCGCTGATCAGTGCGGACACACACACACACACACACACACACACACACACACACACCTCCTCAGCAATACATCCGTCTCTCTAAACAGTATCTCTCTGTACTCAGCACCTGCGCAGACAAATAACCTTTTCCCCTCTCAGACATATTTGCAGACAAAAAGGCAGACAAAAAGGCAGACAAAAAGGCAGACAGACAGACAGACAGACAGACAGACAGACAGCTCTGCTGTTCTCCTTTAAGGAGGGACATGGGGGATGTAGTTCCAGGCTGAGCTCTGTGAACTCATTAACACTCTCAACCACACTAAAATGTATGGTCTTTTTTTAGGTGGTTATCTTTACTACTCTCTAGATTTATATCTGTATATCTCTATATCTCCATCTACATAACTTCACTTAAATATATAGATAGCTAAGTTAGACTTTAATATGTATACAGTTTTATGGTTCATATAAAAATATAGAATGTTAAACTACTCTTGAAATTTTAATACCAAGTTGACCAAGTATGAATCAAGTTTAAAATGTTTGTGCTGTTTGCCTGTTCAACTTTATTCAAAAGCTTTCAACGTTAGCTTTGCGTCACAAAAAATGACGCAAGTAAAGCTAATTAAAGAAGTGAAGCTAATTCAAGAAGCCAAACACATGGTAAGTCTACGTACATTTCAGACCATTATTAACTGCAGCGTTTGGCAGCAATGTTAATGTACTGTTTTAAATATTTAAAGGTCTGTGGTGAATGTACGGGTTATCACAGAGTCGGCACACTTCTTAATGTTAAATAAGAGGGAGGGGCTAAATTGGTTCCACATCAACTTCCCTCAAAAAAAGTTGTGTCTGTGCCAGAGCGTTGATGAGACAAGAGAGTCCACACTTCCTTTTTTTCCCTCCCTCAAACTTCCCCCGACGCCTACTTCAAAAATAACCCAAAATCAAAAAGCATCAAAGCCCAAAAAAAGATTCCCTTCAAACCCCAGAATATCTTAAAGAGAAAATATGTCTTCAAAATATCGTCGGAACTCGTAGATTTCTTTCCAAGAATCAAAGAAACAAAGAACAGAGGTGCAAGGCGAGAATTAATTTGCGGAAGCTGTGAACAGCCTTGGAACCAGCACACCGTTGTGTTACTCTGTCTCTTCTGTTCTGTGTGTGTGTGTGTGTGACACTGACACCAGCGTGTGTGTGTGTGTGTCTGTGTGTGTGTGTGAACAGCCTTGGAACCAGCACACCGTTGTGTTACTCTGTCTCTTCCTTTGCTATCCAATCACGTATTAAAACCTTGTAAACAATAGGAAGACCTCACAACAGATCTGCTCGTCTTTGCCTCCATTTTATAGGAAAAGACCCGCAGACAACTGTTGTGATGAAGACAAGGGAGGACATTGTGCTCTTAAGGATTTGTCAAGCTATGAAATATTCTACGATTGAATTAAAACTATAATTGCGATTCACCGAATACAATTTAGATTTGTTCTTGGCATTCGCATTTGAGTGCTAAGCAGACAGTTGACAAACCAAAAGGAGAACTTCTTTAAATAAATTAACTCTATCTAAAATATGATATATTTAAACTTCTTTAAATAAATTAACTCTATCTAAAATATGATATATTTAAACTTCTTTAAATAAATTAACTCTATCTAAAATATGATATATTTATCTACAGTATAAATAAATTAACTCTATCTAAAATATGATATATTTATGTACAGTGCATCCGGAAAGTATTCACAGCTCTTCACTTTTTCCACATTTTGTTATGTTACGGCCTTATTCCAAAATTTATTAAATTCTTTTTTTTTTCTAAAAATTCTACACACAATACACCATAATGACAACGTGAAAAAAGTGTTATTTTTATTTTTGCTAATTTATTGAGAAAAGGGATGAGTGTGCTAAGCGGCTGACCCCTCCGGTGGCACCCCTGTCTCTGTCGCGTGCTTTGGGCTGTGGCTGGTCGCCTTAGAGGGAAGGGTCACTGCAAACCAATTCAAAATGTACATGGTGACCACCATCAAATCCTGAATGACCAAAAATATTTAATAGTTTTTTTATCCCAACAGGTGTGGACCAGAAGAATCCGCCCACCCACAGAGGCAGAGCGGTCAACCAATGGTGTGAGGATGTGAATAGTTACGCTATGGCCTTCACCCACAGAGGCAGAGGGGTCAACCAATGGTGTGAGGATGTGAATAGTTACCCTATGGCCTTCACCCACAGAGGCAGAGGGGTCAACCAATGGTGTGAGGATGTGAATAGTTACGCTATGGCCTTCACCCACAGAGGCAGAGGGGTCAACCAATGGTGTGAGGATGTGAATAGTTACGCTATGGCCTTCACCCACAGAGGCAGAGGGGTCAACCAATGGTGTGAGGATGTGAATAGTTACGCTATGGCCTTCACCCAGAGAGGCAGAGGGGTCAACCAATGGTGTGAGGATGTGAATAGTTACGCTATGGCCTTCACCCACAGAGGCAGAGGGGTCAACCAATGGTGTGAGGATGTGAATAGTTACCCTATGGCCTTCACCCACAGAGGCAGAGGGGTCAACCAATGGTGTGAGGATGTGAATAGTTACCCTATGGCCTTCACCCACAGAGGCAGAGGGGTCAACCAATGGTGTGAGGATGTGAATAGTTACCCTATGGCCTTCACCCACAGAGGCAGAGGGGTCAACCAATGGTGTGAGGATGTGAATAGTTACGCTATGGCCTTCACCACACCCCAACTAAACGTATAGGTGACACCGCTACTCGCGACCCAAATGAACCTATAGGCGACACTAAAACACCAACCGGCTCTATCGTTTGACAGAATCGACTTCCGTCCACTGAGTGGTTTCAGAGAGCGGAGATTCTATTAAGCTATTTCTGGTCTCTCGTTGTTGGCTGAACAACTTATCGACACGCTGAAGATGTTTATGTTTTCTTTCAGTTGTCACCCGTCTGTCTGCACGTGTAGCTTCAGCAAAACTCGCAGGACTAGTTACAGACGAGAAGCAGCCATGAAAAGGACCTTGCACACGTAACTTTACACGGACACATTCATTATGCGCGCATGTCAAATATTTTCACAATGTCACTCATATATCATATAAAATGTTCATCAGTTCACTTGTCTCTTATCTAGATATAGGTATATATGTATACCCCCCCCCCCCCCAAAAAAAGCTACAAAACAAGAAAAAAGGAAAAACATGCAACAAAAATACCTTCATCTCGGGGCTTGTTCATTGTAGATTCATCGTGTTTTTTTGTGAGCGGACCTAGGGTTAAGAAAAAAGGGGGGAAAAAGAGAAAAGAGAAAATTCAAAAAAGATTACTGGCAAAAAACTTTAAAAAAAAAAAAAAAAGAAAAAAAAAAGAAAGAATCAAAAAAAGAAAAGAAGAAAGAGCAAAAAGGACAAGTCAGCAAGAGAGTTCACGTATTTTTTTTTCTTATCTGTTTCTTTCTTTCTTTCTTTTTTGTTGAAAAGAGGATCAAAACAAAACCAAAAAGGCATCACAGACACAGACTTTACCACAAGAAAAGACACAAACTGGCTTCTGGCAATAACAAAGAGAAAGAAACCCCCCCCCCCCCCCTTTCCATTTGATCCCCTCCTCTCGCATACTCTGGGAGGGAAAATGGCCGCCGCTTGTACACTGGCCCGCATGCTAAACCATGACTGATTCCCTTTCGTCCAAGTGGCTTGTCTGGCACATCAAAATCAATGGGTAGGGGGAGTCAGAAATTAGGCACTGTATTTAGAGACCCCCCACCCCGAAACCCTATCCCCTATCCCCCTATCCCCAAACATTCTCCTCATCGGTAAAAACGAGCGGGGCAGAAAAGAGGAAACCAGGAAAAGGAGTGGGCATAGGTCACCATGTTGTCATCACACAAACCCTTTAAAACACTGTCACGGTTCAGCCAGGACCTCCTGACACATGCAACAGGGGGGGTGGACTCATTCATATATATTATAAGGTCATGGTCATACTTTGAAAAAACACACGCGGGAGACGGACACCTTTATTATTATCGACATTTAGCTACCATGTTGAACCTGAAACGAGGGAGAGGGGTGTCAAACACAGGTGTTAGAGGGACACAGGTGCACTTTGTGTGTGTGTGTGTGTGTGTGTGTGTGTGTGTGTGTGTGTGTGTGCGCGTGTGTGCGTGTGCGCGCGTGTGTGCGTGTGTGTGTGTGTGTGCGTGCGTGCGCAGCTTCCGAGCTGCACCAGAACACAATCCCCTCGGCAAGTAAATAATTACAAAACAACGTGTTTCAAAATGACATGTCTGACACTA